>JBBPCW010281956.1:0-10906 GCA_037974425.1 Phenacogrammus interruptus
TCTGCCAGAATCAAATTCCTTGTATGTGCTCGCTCACATACTTGGCCAATAAAAGCGATTCTGATTCTGATTCTGATCTAGACTGATGTCAAGCTGTATATTTACTTAGTTATTGATTCTGTATAATTAAAAACTGTTTAGCAACACAGCAAGCAGTACAACTTCTGAAACAGAGCCTATTATCTGTCGTTCTGTTTATTGTATGAGGAGCAGTAACCAGATGGCTAATTGCACCATTTTAAAATTGTTCAATGGCAGTAATGCACCAAATGCGGACTAGGAAATAATAATGTTTCACTAGTGCAATGACTTTGACAGCAACACTTGGTTTGGGATCTTGGTTTTACTCGTTAAACATTTTAGCTTGGAGGCATTTATGTGTATTTAATGACAGAGCTCTACTGCCGCTAACTGATTTAGTGTAAATGAAATGTCCCTGTTGGCTGAAGAAAGTGTGGGACTCTTGAAGAATGTTTTAATAGTAGCCTAAAGGTTAGCAGCATACCTTATTATTATTATTGGACATTGCATACGCCAAATGATGAGTATTATGTCATATTCATCGAATCTTTTCCTGACTTGAATCGCTATCACTCAGAATGCCTTTCCCCATGAAATGTGTAATGTGGGCTCAGGGACTAAGGCGCACACCCTTACGTGCTTCCTGGAGATGGAGGAAAATGTTTCTCTGCTTCATTTCTTGACAAAATGAAGTGTGAATGCTGTTGGTGGTCCACACAAACAACATTTTCTCCTGCTGCTAAACACATTAACCCTTGCTGAGAGTTTCATGAGAAAAACATTTCATGTATTTGCATAGTACTTCTTCTCATTTAATGTTATTTGATCATGTTATTGATATAAGTTCATTTATTTCATTATCTAAGCAAGGCAACAGATTTTTTATTAGTATTTTTATTAGTATTAAGGTATTAGTGTTAAGGTCTAATGATTAAGTATTTAGACAAAAAAGTAGTTTGAAATTATATCCCTGTTCCAGGATTCAAATGTTGTGTTTACATGTTTGTGGCCAATGGACAAGTACAAACTGGGTATTCCATGTCTTCCATGTCTTCCATGTCTTCATGGAGCATCGACACGCAATTCTGCCACCATCAATGACAAAGCCATTAACCGCAGCAGTAACCAGAATGTTACGTCAAGACATGATGTATGCGCCATTTCTGCTGTGAGAATGTGAACAGCCACATGTAAACACAGCATGATGAATTTGCTAAGCTTTACTCCCTCCTGAGCCAACAACACTCTCTCAGACACCGAGCTACAGTTTTCAGCGGTGACAGTCAGCTCGTTAACACCGAAAACATGAATGCTTGAAATCACCTGCATGGTAATGTTACGTTCCTCATTACTAGGTTGTATGTCTTCTGGTTGGCTAGCAGTCTTGTCTGTCCTGCTGCAGATGTTTCTGACTGCAATGTTTGAATATTGCCTATCAAACTCAACACTTCAACTGTAGCCTATTTCCCTGTCACAGGCTAGTAGGTGAAGTTAGTGATTGACTCAGTTGGGGAGAAGCTCTAATATTAGATATCCTGACAGTGCGTTCTTGATTCTCTAGGATGGAGAGCCTCTATTATATGGTTCTTTCCAGAACTTTTTTAAAGGCTCTATATGGTGCTATCTTAAAAGACCTTTCTTTAAAAGACCCACAGTGCTATATAATATTTTTGCTAACAGGCCGCTCTGACTCAGCAGGCCAATTTTCCACTAATGATTCAGCAAGATCCTGAAAGAACCTTCTGCATTAAATGTTGAGTTGTTGTCCATGTCTGGACAACTGTCTTAACTGATGGCATTAGTGACTCATAACTTAGTGAAAGTTGATGGTGCATGTTTTCTGAGATGTCATTTGTTAATGCGTTTCTCCGACCCAGTTTTAAAGCAGGTTTTCTCTTCTCCGCTTCCCTCTACATCCAGAACCAAACCTGTCAGAGCCAATTATGCCCTTTTTAACAAAACATCCTTTTAACGTATTTATATTATCGGCTATTTCCTTGATCTGTACAGCTTATTAAGGCACAGTGTACCATGATAATGATAAATAGCCTTATACTGCTCAACTCTAAAGTCTAAAAATAAGGATAAATATAACCATTCATTAATCATTTATTTAATATCAAACATTTTTTAGAGAAGACGTGCCTCCTTTTTGGCCCCTTTCTCCTGTTGTTCAGAAATGTGGTTTCTCAAGTGTACGGACATTTTCACTTTCCATAATTTAAACGCTGAAAGTAGCTTTGTAATGCTGCTGTTAGAGCCAAGCTCGACCTCTCTCATCATATCTAGCAAGCAATGCTGCAACCCTTTCTGTGAACGCCAGACTGAGGAGCAAAATGACTTTATGGTTTATTTAAAATGTGCTATATGAAAAATCTATCAAAATAAGTTTTGTATTTATTTGTGTTTCACCACCTTTAACCAACCACTTCTCAGTTGTTTTCTGTTTCATTGCAAATCAGTAAATTAAGAGACAAAGTTTCATAGCCTGTCAAGGCTCGGCCAGTGGCCGGTAGGGGCCACTGTTTTGTTTTTGTTTTGGGGCTTTTATTTTGATTGTTTTGTCTACGTTTGTGTCTTTTATCTCGTTTTCAGCTGTCTTGTGTTTAGTTAAGTGATTGTGTTTACTGATTGGTTTCTGTTCGAGTCATGCTCTGTATTTAAGTTCTAGTTATGTGGACCACAGTATTGGTCATTCACCCTTAACACCCTTTTTATGTTCTGTTTAAATAAAGAAAGCAAAGATGGAAGCCTGCCTGCCTGCCGTCAACTGGGTAAAATCATAGTGTGACATAGTGTGATGGTCTGGTAGAGGCCGCTGCTTTTCTGTTTATGGTTCTGTTTGTGTTCATGTTCTGGGACTTTTATTTTGATTGGTTACATGTTTAGTGCTTGTGTCAGGTGTTCTTGTGTTTCACCTGCCTTGTGTTTCGTTCTCTGATTTTATGCAGTATTTAAGTTCTGTTTTGTGTGACACACACTATCAGTCCATCGCCTCATTTACCCTGCCCGTTATCCTGTTTCTCGTTCAAGTTCCTGTTCCTGGTGGCCCTTGTGCCTGTTTCTGTTCTTTTGTTTTTCTTAATAAACTCACTAGCATGGATCCCTTGTCTTCATCCTGTTCTGAGCTCCGAGGTAGCCCACGGCTGAGGAGGGCTAGCCCCCTCAGCCGTGACAGATAGCCTAAGCGTAGCAACAGTTTGGAGAAAAATGTGATCACAATGAAAATCATTGAGAATAATTAGTGCTGCTTACTTTAAAGCTTTATTATTATTATTTTGTGTAACATCAGTGCAGTGCACTGAGCTGTAAATGCTTGGTTTCCAATATTCAAAATTGTATCTATTCATGCTAATGCAGTAGGTGGCCTACGGGGTTACATGCTACTCAAACATGACTGCAAAAATGCTAGGGGGTCCCTGCAAGCTAGTTTGACTGTATGAAGACAGAAAAGTTTGCTTTTGTGTGATAAGGTAGTTGGGTAAACAACATAATGATTAAATGAAACATGATGTTTTCTACTCTTTTGGGTTTGTAGGTAGCACATAGCCACTTACATCTCATGTTTCCCATCTGATCCCATGTAAGTCAGCAAAATAATTAGACAATTTTACACTAAGATTGTCCAGACCTAACAGACACGGACTAGCTGCTGGTGTTGATTGGCCACTGGAGACCATTTTGTCTACACGGCGAGTGCCATGTCAGGTAGGTGGACACACTCGCAGGAGACAGGCTGTGACTAGATACGTTTTCTTTCATAGTGCAAAAAACACAAAACAAAGTTATAGAGGACCGTTATTCTGAATACTCAAAACTAAAATGACACAAAAGGGATTCTGCTACTGAATCGAGTTCCCCAGGTCTGCTGTTGTACAAGTGTCCGCGCTTTGACCTCCTTGCTCTGTGGAAGCTGCATGACACGGCTGCTCAGGAAGTCAAGCTTGCAAATAGAGACAGAGACAGAATCATCGACACAGTACTTGCTGTACCAGGAAAAGGAACCCAGACCTTCTCTTTCTCGTGCTGTTTCAGGGAGAGGAGAATTGTGCCACTTGTGTCGTTCTTCTTAAAAGCTCCCCTTTATCCCCTGTAGCGGAGCACACAGATAAAGAACGCAGAGAAAAACTAAAAAACTCTAACAAGGTTTTGGGGAGAGCATTGTGTTTCAGAAACTCTGTTACTGGGCTGAAATAGTTCTGTGCCGTCGCGGTACAGTTTAGGTACAGCACGGTTCCTGTATACCTCTGGAAAAGTTTATTAAGTTTCATGTCGATGGTTGAAATCTAAGTATATGATATCAGTTAAAGAAAAAAACAACACTTTGACAAGCACCATATGCTTACGCTGCCGTGATGGTCATAAATAGCATGTTATCCACCTGACGCGAGACACAAAGCAACACTATACTTCCCACA
The DNA here is from genome assembly GCA_037974425.1 of Phenacogrammus interruptus. Classification (NCBI taxonomy): domain Eukaryota; kingdom Metazoa; phylum Chordata; class Actinopteri; order Characiformes; family Alestidae; genus Phenacogrammus; species Phenacogrammus interruptus. The sequence continues at coordinate 4,440 of JBBPCW010281956.1, forward strand.
GTCGGTTAATATGCATAAATGGGCTTTCTGACATGCTGAACTGTGATGATGGAGGTGTTGATTGCCTTACTATGTGTTGACAGGGGCAGCAAAATCATGCCTCACTGATATAGAGATTTACAGATGAACACACGGGAATGAATTGAACATTCATAGAAGATCAGCCAAAAGTGTTTCAATTAAAAGAGGTTTTATCACTTTTATATAACATCCTTTTATACGTCCCAAAAATGACATGATGTGAGAGATCATGTAAAACCTAGACATATCATGTTGTGGTGTGTAAGAAGCCCACTGCAGGAGTTAAGCTGCGATCAGGAGGGTCCAAGCAGAATGTGCTAATTGTCCAAGCAGTGAGAGATTATTTTATCTGAATACTTCAGCAGGTAAAAGAGAACAGGTTTAAAAGAGAACAGGTTTAACAATGTTACATAAGGGTTTAAAGAGAAAATTAATTTTGAAGACTATACAAGGTTAAAGGAACAGATGAAAACATGTTGTAGCTGATTATAGTGACATGACTGATTTTTAAAAAAAATTGGAACTTAAGTACGTCTTGAGATATTGGAATGAGACATTTGCAGCGCCCCCTATGGATGATAGCTGAGGAAGTGTGGAGTTCATCCAATGAATGTGATATAGCTGCAATATGTTTAAACCTTCTTGTCACAAGATATTGTTTTGTGAGGTGCTAGATTTTTGCACTGATGTTATTCACTAGGTGGCGCTACTTCCAATATGAGTTGCAATGAGCTAGGATCATGCAATTGACCATATTAATTTTATAGTTTGGGGCAATGGAAATCGGTTGCACACATAGCTCTTAGAGTCGGCTGTCCAGGCAAAAAAAGGTGATGGGGGTGGGGGGTAGGGGGTGCTGTTCTATACATCACGACTGTTGTCCATGAGGGTAGGCAGAGCAACAAATGATTTTGAAAAGTAGGGGTGACCCACTCTGCTCTAATGTTTCAACCTTTTTATTACATGCGGAAAACTAACCATAATCAGTTCAAAGAAGTAATAAATATAATAGCAATCAATGTAAAACGTAAAAAACATAATTGCGAATGTCACGTTCTGTGGCCATTAGGGCCACCAAGTTCTGATTTTTCCATGCCTGTTCTATTCATTTTTGTATTGTGGGTCTCTGTTGGGTTTCTGAGGGCTTTTATTATGGAGTATCGTTCTTGTTTGTGTTTTGGTTCACGTTTACACCAGTCCTGAGTTCTGTTAAGTGTTTGTGTTTCCTGATTGGGTTTTGTCCTAGCATGGGGGGTATTTAGTTTGGCTTTGTGTTTATTTTAGTCATGGGTTTTGCCATGGAATTTAGAGCAGCAAATGATTTAATAAATACATAATTTCCCCCCTTATGACAAAATCAGGAGTTTGGAATCCAAAATTTCTTTCTTTAATATTGAGCTTTTAAGTTTTGACTAAAACTGGATGTGTTATGCAGGCAGTGAAAATGTAGATGTGTTGTGAAATAAATAACGGTTTCAGCTGTTCTATAGGTTTAATATGTAGATAAGAATGATGACAGTGCTCTGCTTGTCATGTAAGCTCATCTCGTACTGTTTCATGCCGCTCTGGTGTTGAAGAATTACTTCAATGCTCTGCATTCCCTCCGATCTCTTTATATAATCTCATCAAACCACAAACATAGAATTCTTGAAACACCCCTGGGATCAGGTTCTATGATCAGACGAGACAAAGGAGAACTTTCTGGCAGCAGACGCTAGGTGTGTTTGGAGTGAAAAGATTGAGATGATGCAGAAAACACCCACACCGTAAAGCATGTTAGAGGTTCCATGATAATGTGGAGCTAGTATTCTTCCAAAGGTCCTGGAATCGTGTTCTTCTGTACCAGTATATCAGAATCAATCTACCCAGGGGCCTGAGAGACAACTGTGCTGTTATCCTAGCCTTAAATGGCAGGGTCACCAAATATGAGCCATTTTTTGTTATCGAAGGGGGTATTTTTAATAGATTTTTTGTTTCTGTCCTTCTCTTACCCCCCCCCCCACACTGCTGCCTTCTTCATTCACAGTCTTCTCGTTTGGATTATTGTAACTCCCTGGTTCAGAATTTAGCCGCCCGCATTGTTACCAGGGGCCATATTACAAAAACTTCCTAACTTACAAATCCTATCCTAACTGTGTGGTAACCATGGTAACGGCAGTTTAGGATTATATTTAGGAAAAAAGCCATTACTGAACAACCGTTCCTAAGTCCATTTTCCTATCCTAACTTCGGTTAAGAAAGGAGTATTACAGAAGCGTCCTAACCTCAAAAAATCTTTAATAAACTCTCCTAACTTTAGGATAACCCCTCCGCTGCCCTAACTGTTGCCGGCTGATTATTTAGACTACGGGCCGTGTGATAATGCAGTTAGCTGATCGACTCCACCCAGCTTTGGAGAGGCGACCCGTCGGTACGGGGCTCTCGCGTTTGTGGTACAAACAACAAATGGGCTTCGTTTTCGTTTTTTACACTTAAGGTGATTTTCAAAGCGAAGTGTGTGTGTGTGTGTGTGTGTGTGTGTGTGTGTGTGTGTGAGTATGTGTGTGTGAGGGAGAGAGAGCAGGACGTTGTTTAATATCCATTGTTTGGAAGATAGTTACAAAGATACTCTGATGATACAGTGTTACGGACTGGAGCCTCGAAAAGTTACAGTGGCAGCAGGTAACAGTGATTTCATGAGATGATGTGTTGCATTAGTTGCTAGGTAACAGACATAAAAGTCGATCATCGACGTTAGATCACTTATTTAGGATTCCTAACTCGAGATAAGATAGGATTCCTAAATACAGTTAGGATTTGCTTCTGTAATACCAAAGTGAAAAAAAACCCCATCTTAAATCGTCCTATCTTCACTTTATGCTTAAGATAGAAAGTTTCTGTAATATGGCCCCAGAACTCCTTCTATTCAACATATAACCCGTTGTACAGCAGCTCCACTGGCTCCCGGTTAAGTTTCGGGTTGAATTTAAAATGATTCTGTTATCCTTAAAGACCATTCAGGGCTGACCCCCTTCATATAGCCACTCCCTCTCGTACCCTCAGATCATCCTCCTCCATCCACTTAACTGTCCCTTCTGCCAATCTTACCACTATGAGGAGCTTTCAGCCGCTCTGCTCCCTGGCTCTGGAACTCACTACCACCTGAGCTCAGAAACATCAATTCATTTTCACACTTTAAATCTACACTCAAAATCTATTCGAGCGTGCTTCTCTCTCTGATTCTCCTGCAATGTCTAAATGGTGTAATCTTCTCTGTTATTATGGTTTTAATGTGTGTAGCACTTGTTTTATTGTATGGTGTCCTTGTGTGCCAGGCACCTATAAATATAACCCATTTCATTGGATATTTCAAACTTCAAGCAAATTAATTTACAGGGAACATTACTGGTAATAATGAAAGTGTTTGTATTCAGAGAGAACTGTTAATTTATCCTGCTGTGTATCTGGTTATAGGATACATGCATGTCTATTGCTTGTTTTTGCTTGATTTTCATATTAATACAGACAATTAATCTCTTCAACCTGAAGCTAATGCTGTGTGGGTTAAATAAGGATAATTATGCTTGAAAACCCAGACTAAATTGGTGCCTGGCTAGCAGAATGTGTTCTGTGTAATTATGCCACAGCATGAATGTTTAAATCAAAAGTCTACCAATGTGTGGTGCCAATCAAGTAACCGCTTATATCCTCCTGAGAACAGAAGGGAAAAGTGTCTTACAATTTCTTTTTTTGTGTGATTTCCAGTCTATTTGGGCCTAAAACACCTTAAAATTTAAATTTATTTTAATATATTTTTAATTTTAATGTCCCAGCATGTCCACAACAGGACGATTTCCGTGTGAAAATACAACTGGATTTAGAAAATAAAAAACGTTTTATTAAGAACACATTAAATTTGATCAAAACAAACAAAAAAATGTATCACCCTTCTGTTGCTTGTTGCTTGACTAATCATGTATTTTAGGTCAACATTGAATTATAAGTCATAGAACATCCTCTGGGTATTTTAGCTGTGATAATCCTGGAAGTATGTTTTATTTTAGGTTAAAAAGAGGAACATCTTGCATTTGGTGCACCTCATGTATGTACTGCCATTGCAGTCCCCAGTGTGCAAACCCCTCACAGTACCATCACTGGAAAGCCCAGGATCTCCTCTACACAATGCTATAGGGCTTGATGGGTATCTCCAAATACTTAAGGAAGATACAAGTGAATTAAATGTCCACTATAAAGGACATAAATGAATGGGCTGGGTCTCAGGAGGATATAAACATTGTTGCACTAGCAGAGACTATCTATATTATTAATGCTGGAGTAGAATAGGACCTTTCATCCAAACTGTTTGGTGTAATGGCCTACAGTAGTGTTACCTACTGTACCAACTCCAGCCAGCAGAGGGTGGTACAGAACTGATTGTCTATGATTACCAGGCGATTGGTTACACCTGTGTCACCCTCAAGTTAATAGAATTAACTTGTTGTGGGTACTGTCCTGAAGTGGATATGGTTCCATTTTGTGGTGGAATGAGTTTTGCTCCTAGATGCCATCATTTAAAAATAACAGCACTTCCAGTTATCTGGGGCAGGGCCAATATTCCACAAACCGACTGGTGGTGAAGATGACCTACCCTGACAGTGATTTAAAATCAATGAGCTATTCATCCATAGCATGTCCCATTTGACAGACAGTGTTCCTTTATGGAGATTCTGAACAAGTGAAAAGGGAAAGTGAATCATTTGCCACTGCATGCAGTGTGAACAATGAGGAATTTGTGCTCTGCATTTAACCCATTCACAAGAGCGAAGCAGTGGGCAGCTGATAGGCAGCAGTGTGTGGGTTTTTTGTCAAGGATACCTCAGTGGTGCCATCAGCAGTCCTGAGATTCAAACCTACAACCTTCCAATTGCAGTGACAACTCCCTAACCACCAGGCCAACATCTTGATATCTTACACTCATTAGTAATGATTGTGGCTAACCTCATCATACGTGAACACACCACTGCACACAGTGTGAACAGCACGAAATTCTTCCTCTGCATTTAACCCATTCCCAAGTGAAGCAGGGGGCAGCCATGAACACGGTGCCCGGGGAGCAGTGTGTGGGGACGGTACCTTGCTCAGGGTACCTCAGTGGTGCCTTGCGGTCTTGGGAATCGAACCTGGACTTTCTGATCACAGGGCGAATGCCCTAACCACTAAGCTACCAACTGCCCCCATTCTGAGTTACAACTTCTACAATATCCTGGCCATATATCCTGGTCTGTGGGTGTGAGAGAGAAAGCTCGGATGTGCTATGTGCTTCTGAGGGTTTGATGCAGCAGCTGAACAAACCTCTGATGGAGTGCTAGCTTTGAGCACTGGCCAGGTCAGAGATGAAAGACTAGCGCACATCTGAGCTAGCCCTTCCCTGTGAAGCAGGCAGGACATTCCTCCGCATATTCATACCGTCGCGGATGATGAAAGAGAACAAACAGGTGGTCTGCAAAACTAATCAGCCCCGGAACACAACTTGCGTGAGCGTTTACCGTCCCTACAAACAACAGCCGAATGTTGAATAGGCTGCGGAGCCCGAGGAGATCAGAGGAGTCTCTTTCACCTCCCTGCCTAGCGAGACAGCGCAACACATCCAGCCTGAGATGATTAGAGGATGAAGCTTTCGCACTGAATCTGAAGCTCCACAGAATGTCTGTTGACTGTACATGTGTTTCGATTTTAAGTGGATGAATATTTCCCGCATTCAGAAGAGCATCGCTGAGTCTGCTAAACATTTATTTTATCATTGAATTAAATGTGCTTTTTTGTGTTACTGTGCCTTAAAGACAGAAGTCTCTGAAAATTTGTAAGTGTATAATAAATAATTGTTATAAACAATTATACAATTTAAAATGTGATTTTATTGGTCAGTTTGTCAAGAAATTTGGATTTTTCAACTTTTTAAAAATGACTAAAAGGAAGACACAATATATTGTTGCAGCAATGACTATGATTTTATTAGATGTCCTTTATTGGGCCTCATTCAAAATGAAGTCCAGACTAAAACACACCATTATTGTAAATGGGCGTGGTTAAACGCTGTTGGCTTTGTGACCTCACAAGTACATCTAATTAAAAATATATATATATGGAAATCGAAGGTTCCAAATACAGTGATACCTTGACTTGCGAGTTTAATTCCTCGAATTACTCGTATGTCAAATCAGTTTTCCCTTTTGAAATGAATTGAAATTCCATGAATCCATTCCAGAACTCCAAAAAACACAGCATTTTTGGTTTTTTAAATAAGAACAATGTGCTTTTATACAACGAATATTGTTGTCACGGCTTGGCCAGTGGCCGGTAGGGGCCACTGTTTTGTGTTTGATTTTTGGTACTTTTATTTTGACATTCATGTCTGTTTTGTGTTTCCAGGTGTCCTGTGTTTAGTTTTGTTGATTATGTCTTGTATT
>JBBPCW010282011.1:0-10904 GCA_037974425.1 Phenacogrammus interruptus
GTGTGTGTGTGTGTGTGTGTGTTTGTGTGTGTGTGTGTGTGTGTGTTTGTGTGTGTGTGTGTGTGTGTGTGTGTGTGACCTTGGTGCACTCCAGAGATCTCAGTTTTGACTTACAGTTTCAGTATGAATATATCTGGATACAGAGTAGTTTAAAATGTGTCATCCATGCAAAGACCGTGCTCCTTTCCTGAGGCCTTGCATGGGACTGTTTTGTGCCTGATGTAGCTGCATTGTGAACAATGGAGTGGCGTGTTTGATTCATCCAGAGGAAGTCTAGCTGTCTACAGCAGGTGCTCTGGCAGTTGTTAACGAACCCCTCTTATACCGTGATACTACTGGGGGAGGGGAAAGCTACAGTAGACTCTGTCTTCCACCACAGTGCAGTGAGGGAAAGACTAAGCCTGCAAGAGCGAGGCTCTCGTTCCCCCCAAACCCTCCACCCCTCCTTCTGAACTGCCATTTTTGAGCTCACGGTGGTGTGGATGGAATATCTTGCGGTTCTTTGAAAAGAAACATCTGCTTCCTTTTTTTGGGGTTTTGCCTTGAAGATTTGAAAGTTCCCTTTTCAGAGTTTGTGTTAATTTTGGATTTTTTCATTTGTTTTTTATTTTATTTTTTTAAGCAAAAGTTGTGCAACAAATGATTAATCTTTTTCTGCATCAGCACCAGTGTTTGACAAATTTATCTCCTTAACCTGTTCTGAAATGGAGCTAATTTTTACTCTAGCAATGAAAAGGTACTCTTATATCATGGAAATGGGGTTTGAGTGAATGTACCTTCATTATGTTTTGAATGGAATTGTTTATTTGAGTCATGTAAATACTAAGATTCACCCAACAACCCAAGACTATCTGTGACTTGGCATCGTCTGTGTTTATTCATGCGTTTGGATTTTGGACCAAGATTCAAAGCTACCTTGAAGGTACACCTATAGAGAAGATCTAGATCTCAGTGGCTGTCATTAAGGGTGGGTGAATTAGGAGCAACTCAAGGGGTCTCGAAGCAGGCTGTAGCCAACCTGGAAGCACTTTTTTCTAATTCCACGCCAGGGTTGAGTCCCTGTGCTCCAAGCACGATTTCTCCATAGGGAAAGCACTCAGACACTTTAGGTGTTTAGGACACCTTTTAAACGAGCCCTCATCTGTATTTCTAGCCTGAGTAGATCAGGGCTTATTCCTCGAAAACCGTTCACCTCGCCGCGGTGTCCCAATACTTTTAGGCATTTTTTTTAATACCAAAACACAACGCAGTTTTTCACTACACTTGGGTGCTCTTGGAACGTAACCCCTGCGAAAAGCGATGGAGTACTGTATTAAATGAATTAGTGATTATAATATTAAACTGACATTCTCTCTGCCACTGCTCACCACTGCTGATGCACTCGACCAGCACAGTGCAACTTATTTTGAACGTCTCCATTGCAAAAACTGCATAATTATGTTTAAATTAGGGCTGTTAAAAATAACGCGTTAACTATTTGCGTTAATTTATTTTTTATAACACTTTAAAATAAATTGATCGCGCGATTAATTTGAAAATGAAACGCCCCTCTGCGTTGCTGTACCACACTGTACCACAGTAAGGGCAGTATTGCGCTCTGTCTTTGACCAGTACGGCAGAAGAAGAAGCTGCTCGGGCGAGCTAGCGATGGGAGATAAACACACGCTTTTAAATGGCGGAGACAGCAGAGGATTTTTTTGGCTTTATCCTTTCATTCAGTGGTCCCCAACCCCGGGCCGTGGACCGGTACCGGGCCGTGGGTCATGTGGTACCGGTCCGCCAGCTGCACAGATAAAAAACGTGGATGTTACCCGTGTTCTGTTGTTGACTTGTTATGAAAATGCTGTTAATAAAGCTGTTACACACAGTACACACTGGATTTACCTTTATTATTATATTTTAAAGATACCCCATTATTATATATTTAAAATATCCTCATTCTATGAGTATCATTTATTTGTATAAATTTATCTGCCACTCCATAAAGGCTGGGCCGTGAAAATAGTTTCTGATATTAAACCAGTCCGTGAGGAAATAAATGTTGGGGACCGCTGTTTTAATTCAGGTTATTTAAAGCTACGCTTTTGTCTTAAGACAGAGATTCTTTCAGGTTTGAAGATGTTCTGCATTTTCTGTTCAAAAGTAAGTTTTTAAAAGATCTCACAGCTTTTAAAAGTGTGACAGAGCCTTCTTTGTAAAATTGATGACTATTCATTATATATTATATATTGGGTTGACACAGAATTGCGATTAATTGCGAATAAATTTTTCCCAGATTTGCGATTAACTAGTTAATTGTAATTAATCGCTTTACAGCCCTAGTTTAAATGCATAGTGTAGATATAGGCAAAATTATTTTTTGCAACAGCACAAAGGTAAATGAAATATATTGTTACTGTTATAGTTGTCAATACTGAAACAGGTCTGTAAATCCACAATATCTTTTAAATTTAGAAAAGAATTTAAATTATTCTCTTGCAGAAACCACTATCCAGTTCATCAGCGGTAAAAGGTAGAATCAGAGTGTATGGCGGAGCAATTTGATCAATGGCGCGAAGGGCATAATTATACGAGAATACAGAGCACGCTTTCCGAATGAGAATGTGGTCAGAGGAGGGGCTTGGCTGGGCCTCCATAAGTGAAATTCTGCTTCTGAGAGGTATTTTGCATCATTTCTATTCAAACTGAACTGGTTGGAATGGATTGATGTGTTGAAACAGATTTGTTCTTTAAATCTGCCTGAATATTTACATACATTGGATGAACAGGTCTTGAGAGTCAGACGGTGATTATACGGTTTCCTTTACCTGGGTTTGAGAGGGGCAAAGGAGAGATCTGAAGCTCATTCTGAGTGACCTCAGTTCAGGTAGTTCGGGAGTGTTGCTAATGACAATTCACATCCGCTCACTGCACTGCTAAGATTTTATCAAGAAAATGTGGTGCGTTTGAGTCTTGTAGGAATTAATTGAAGGGTCAAGGTTTTTTTTTATTTATTATTTATTTATTTATTTATTTATTTATTTTTACTTTTTTTTTTTTTACATTTTTGAATGGTGAAAAATTCTGCTTTTTTATTTTTGGAAATGAATTCCAAGAATCTCAACTACTCATTATAATTTACTACTGTTGAAAAACAAAAACAAGGAGGCACAGACAGTCTGCTTAGCAGGTGCAGTGTCACAAAGAGGCTTCAGACACACAGGGGAGATGGTCTTGAGAACTGCCCATAAAAAGTGAGGGTTTTTTATTCCAGCATATACAGCATATATATTTCTGTTTCTTTCTCTCTCTCTCTCTCTCTCTCTCTCTCTCTCTCTCTCTCTCTCTCTGCTTCTTTCTCTGTCTCACTCTCTCTCCGTCTGTGTCACTGCCTCTCTCTCTCTCTCTCTCTCTCTCTCTCTGCTTCTCTCTATCTCTCTGTCTCTGTCTCACCCCACTCCCTCTCTCTATCTCACTTTCTCTCAATCTCACTCTCTCTCTGCTTCTCTCTATCTCTCTATCTCTCTGTCTCTCTCACCCCACTCTCGCTCGCTCTCTCAATCTCACTCTCTGTCTCTCTCTCACTGTTTCTCTCTCTCTGTTTCACTCTCTGTCTCTTTCTCTGTTTCTCTCTCTCTCTCACCCTGTTGCTGTTAGTCAATTTGCTTGTAAAGAACCTGCAGTCAGAGTTGTCCTTAAGATCAAATGTTATGGTAACCAAAAGGAGTTCCTCTACAACATTTAGACCTTAATTTTTTAAGAATTTTGTGTTGGTGGAGTAAAGGCTGTAGCCACATGAAGATGCTGGATGGATAATGATAGATGGATAACAAGCAGTAAATGCACAAAAGAATAAGAATTGAATAAAAGCCAAAACTGTTAACTACAGTATGTGAGTTGGTGTCTCAGGCATTTTGGGAACACTTTACTGAAATGCATCATTCATAAAGCTACAGTACACCTACTTTATCACACATCACTTTATCATGACTTTTATCACAACTGACATAACCCACTATCATTTGTAAAGACTTTAATACACACACAATCGCTCCTTTGGTTGGTTTCATAATGACTTCTTCCAGCTTGTGAAAAGCTACAATATTCAGTAGCAACTGTAAGAAATGTTTTTATTTCTTCTGCTGAAAACACACAATTAGAGATTACAGAACACTGGGTCTTGTCAGTTGTGTTTGTACAGTGATTCTAGCCTACAGACCCGAAAAAACAGCTCCAGACAAAGACATGCAAATGACATTTTCATAAGCCTTGACAATACAGAATGATGAACTGACTGAATAGGACAGCGCTCATCAGATAATTCCCAAATATATGTAAAGCTAAAGGAAGTTGTAGAAGCCATACAGCATAACATTGTATAACATAAAAAATCTCTTCTACGCATTGGCGTTATTACCCACTCCTACTTGTAGTCTGACCAGAACTGAAACAACTTGATCTGTGGCCTTGTTTCCAGAATAAAGCTAAAGGCTTTATTATTATTATTATTATTTTTTTATGCCACAGTTCCAACGACTCTATCTGATTGGCTGTGTTCTACCTGTGTTGGGACACACCACACCCTTTTCACAATTGCAGTATCATAACGGAAGGCAAATTGTGTCATCATGATGGTGTTCATGATGACACAATTTAAAATGTTTTCTCTAGTAACCTTAATTATGCTGCAGTTCTACACCAATAATCTAATAAAGAATCTGAACTTAATATCAAATGTGTTTCAGTGTATTGGAGATTCCTTCTGCCATAAAAATACTTCATGAAAGTATAGCAAGAGCACTTGCTTCACTTGCCCAAGCCTCTACCTCTCTGCCCTATGCACAAGCCTTGAGAGTGAGCACTCGTTTAGCTTGGCTGGAAATATGGTGGATGAAAAAAGAAAGAGAATTTCTGGTGACAAGGCAAAAATGCTTTTGTTTACCCTCGCCATTAATGTTCAATGTGTGGCATTTTGTCAACATATGTTGCTAAGACAAAAAGGTGCCTTGTTATTTTTTGTTCACTCACTGCCCCTTATTATTTGAAAGCATAGGTTAAACTTTAGTTGTATTTGCATTATATTGAGCTTTATTTGGGGGTTTATTTATTTGTTTATGTTTTACATTCTATTTATTTAAATTTGTAAAGAAAATTTATGAAAAAGTTTTATATTAAAGAAAATTAGATTTTTGTTTGTATTCACTATTATAAAAGTTACCAGTAAACAGGAAAAGTAACGACCACGTTACATTAAAAAAGTTGAAACCCATTTTTTTTGTGTCGATGTCGTCGACTACATGCAGCAGCTCTAATTTTTTGTTATCTGGGGGAAAAAAACGGTATCGGAAAAATCGGTATCGGTAAACGGAATCGGCCAAGAAAATCGCAATCGGTGCATCCCTAATTACTAGTAGTACTAGTAGTTTATCTTTATTATAATTAATGTTTATAATATAATTTTTATTATCATTATTATTATTATCATTGTTATTGTCATCATTATTGTTACAGTATTGGATTATTGTTGTAGTGGTGATGGTGGTGGTAGTAGTAATAAATTAGTAATTCTTAGGAAATTAAGTCAGCTGTAGTGTAAATTGAGTTTCTTAACTATGAGTACTCATAATCCAGTTAATGTAACTGTTCAGAGGGCAAAACCTGATTGGTTGAGGAGGGATTAATTAACTGTTGTAGAAGTTTTGGAATGTTTGAAAGAATATTTTAGGGAATGGAGAAGTCTGCATTACGCAGATGCTTTGCTAATTCTGCTCAATTCAGCCTTTTTTTTTTGGTTTTGTTATTGCAGGTGCGGAGACTCTTGGACAGGACCCTTCTAAAACATTTGCATTGTGGAAAAAGAGTTGATACTGTGGTAAGTGGAAATCAGTCCTGAGCTTGTTCTTAAAGGCCTTCTATATTGACAGTGGAACACCTTCATTGTATGACACCACATATTATTTTCTTGTCAGCGATGCAGTAGTTTTACATTTTAAAGTGAGTAAATCAGTGCTGAAGTGTTAGCAGAGTCTGTTTGAGGAGCAGCTCGGATTTACCTTTGTAAAATATTTATTTCCTCTACTGCAGATAGATCATTAGATACATGTTTTTACATAAATCCTCTCCAAGGGGCCTGAAAGAAAGACTCATTCGTAGGTTGTGTAAACGAACAAAATGCATTATTGTTTATATAAATGCAACCAGTGTTGTGTAGATTCTGCAGTTACACCAGTATGATGGTAGAAGGCTATTTTCAGGTGGTCTGATGAGTAGAGATGTGTATGTTTATGATTTTACTGATGCTGATAACAATACTGATATTGCTCATCAATACTTAGTGTGGCTGAAATTGTACATATGCGCACTTTTGTTGCACAATTTTAAGGCGTAGTGCATTCACACTGAAAACTAAGCTAAAACTCAGTGCACTGAAAGTACCCGGATGCTGCAATGAAAACGACCAGGAAACGCAGTGCAGAGCGATGGACATGCTACACACTAAATGTGCGCCATTTTGACCACGTAGCGGAGGGGGCGGGACTTTCAAAAAGTTTGAGTTGAATAATGGCGGCCAACAGTGAAATGCAAGCCAGAGCGGAGGCAACTGGTTGGTATAAATGTGAGTAACGTTAATAAAGTTATTTCACTGATATACACTGCGGTATAATCGGCAGATATTTTGGCGCGAGCTAATGTTAGTCCGTCACTTCCGCTAAGTGCAAAACGTCAGTATTCAGCACTATGCGCGATTTCGGACACACCCACAGACTTAATGATATGATAAGATTCAAAGGTTTATTACTTTTTTTTGTAGAATTAAAGAGGCAAATTGTTTCCTGAGTTTCCTGTGTTTACAATGAGGTTGGAGATTATCCATATGGCGGTACATACAACTCAGAGACCCATTTCCACTACACTGGAACTGGGACTCAGCCGTGAACCAGCCCGCATTTACATTAGACAGGAGCCGTATGATAATACGTGACCGGTCACGCCCACTAAACAGAAACAAACATGGCTGAACTCAGTTCCTGCTTGCTGCTTACTCTCCAAACTTTGAGGATTTATTTCAGTATCCAAACGCTGTCGTTATTACCGTTGAAAGAGATCGACATAGACAATGGTTACGTGCAAGATTCCGCCCAATGCTCGGGACGTCACGGGTTCTCGCTGCGCGACCAGCAAAGTTTAGGCAGCGGTTCCATGCTTGTTTTAGGGCACCGGCTCCAATTATTTTCTGTGGAAAAGCGCGCCACTGGTTCCAAAATTGGGAACCGGCACGGGAACCAGTGCATTAGAAAAGGGGTAAGAGACCAATACCAATTTAGCACTGGTTCTCAATACCCATCCCTACTCAAGATCCGTTTCAGAGTTTAAAGGTTATTCCTCATTTGCCAAGAGGAAACACTGAGCTGTCTCACTATCTGATTCTAATTAGGTCCTAGAAAGGAAGAGCCTCGTTGTTAATCCCACTTTCAGTAGTTTTAATTACATATTACTTAGTGAACCAAGGGCCACTATTTACCAGTACATTGGGGACAATGTATTATTATTTTTACATTTTTCAAAAGAAACCAAAAACTTGGTTCACTTTGACTCCACGCTGCAAAAGTTACATTGCATTACATCCAAGATGAAAATAGCTTCAGAAGAACCAGAAGTTGATCAACTTTGACGTGTATGAAACATCTAGTAGTTCCACTTTATTGTAATTCGATGCTTTTTATTCTGCTTTGTTCAGTATGAGCTTTTTAAAATGAATTGTAACTCTCACTAGTGTCTTGTGTCTGCACAGGTCTTCTCCTTTATTTGTTTCCTGCTGATATGACTGTAATAAAAGGTTTCCTGGATGGACTGGTATACTGGCCAGTACTACATCTGCTCATTCTCACTAAACTTGAAGCTGATAAAGAAACAGACAACACAGAATAAGACGTTTAATACACCACGCATGATGCGCATTGTCATGTTTTTGCATTGTGATAACTTGGTTCTGTCAGCCAGGTATTTCTGCTATATGCAGCTGTGAGGTGTGTTCTAAGCTACTGTATTAGGTACTAAATGGAGCTGCACAAACCTGATCGAGCCACTAGCTGGGCGTACAGAGAATGGATCCGTGGCATCCATGTTTGGCAGCCAGGTATACAAAGTCATCTGTGGGTAACGAAGGACTTTGGGCTGCAATTTGTCTATCTGTTCCCTGACGCATCATACAGGCTGGGTTACGCTTGGTTCAGAATAGCTTGTAACCATGTGTGAATAGTTGACTTTGCGCTGATTTCTGACAAATCATAAATTCTAAAAACAGCCCATCTATTCTTTCCATTTAGATAAGAACTCAACAGACCCTGTATAGCCGTCCTCGAATATGTTACTTATTAGTTGTTTGTCTTCTGTGTGAAGGGGAAAAGGGAATTCCTGGAATTTTTCGCTTGGCTTGTCTGCAGACGCGGAGTGATAAGAGCTGACTGCTGGAGGTTGAAACTAATGTGTCATTGATTATTCCCCTGCTACAGCAGTGAAGTGGTGGTCTTTATTTGCCCGTCCAGTCAGCACTGGGGGGGGATGGGAAAGTGTGTGTGGGTGTCTAGGACAGCTCGTTGGAGCAGGTGGTGTGAAAAGCTCACATTTTCACCTATAAACCACTAAGCCATTTCAGGTGGGCTAAAGATATGCAATAGAATGTCTTTTCTGAGGATAAAAAAAGTTTCAGTAGGGTGTAAAATGAGTGTGACTCTTTATTCTCATGATAAGGACCATATAGATTAGGGAGTGAAAGATACATTTAGAAATGCTAACCATGCTTTTGTATATTAATCATTCAATTCTTGATCTGGGCCCTTTTTACATAAATTTTAAATGATACCATACCACATTTGCTTGCGAGAAGTTTACACCCCTAACAAGAACAGTTATATTGCTGTTTCTTGATTTTCCCAGAATAGCAGGAAAGTGTCCATGCCATAGTGATTGTTTTAATGACGGAAGCGTCCACAGTGTAGATAAACTAATAATACGGAGTGAACATAAAGAGAATACAGTATTATGTTTTGATTTCCATCCTACTTAGACGCTACAGTTGACTTTTTGGGATCTATTACTAAACAGCCGGACTACTTTAAACTGGGCTTCTTTATTTTATACTATGAAACAACCTCCCTCCCCCAATCTTTTGGCATTGTGTGGTAACTTTGTTCTTGTTTTGTTGCTTGCTCCCTTATCGGGCCATACTGCAGTCATAAATTCCTCTCTGAAAGAACCCCTGGAGCAGTCCAATCCAAACCAGAAGGCAAAAAAAAAAATGCTGTCTGTATTTCCATTCTGTCTTCAAGGAATTCAGCCATGTCAGACCTCTACACAAAGGCCTTTCGCCGAATAGCTTCACATTCCTCTGGACTCCAGAGTGCTGTAGAGCGGCAATGTGACCGTTTCCCTTGATCCATCTGCTCTCTAAAAAGACTGATGGGGGAAAAAAGGCTGTGCTTGTCTAGGCAGCCCTGAAAAATGTCTTCTCAACCGTGCCTTTGTCCAGCTTTTAGGGTTAAGTGACCTGCGTTGACCTTTTTACTCATTTCATATTGTGAAAAATGATTTGAATAATATGAATTGTGAGACCTTTTCTCTTCAGAGATTCCTGTTTGCTCACTGTAATTCTGTGTATGTTGTTTGTTGTAAATTACCTTTTGAAAAATACACGTTATGTAAATTACTGCTTGCCACTTATATCACAGTTTATTCCAGGTTGGGACAGATATTCCGGTTTACAAATCTGTTACACACCCAGACACACAGAATTGCTGGCTGACACTAGTTTAGAGGCAGACACCACCTGTGTAAGTTTTGTTAGTAGACAGTTAAGATAGTGAGGCAGGATTTGGACATTTTTGTTTAGTTCTTTTCTTTATTGTTGTCTAAAATATCCAACCTGTGTTGTGTGTACAGTAATCCCTCGCTTTTTGCGGGTATTACGTTCTAAGAGCACCCGCGTATAGTGAAAAAACGCCTTGTGTTTTGGTAAACAAAAGAAATGCCTAAAATACCTATTTTTATAATGTAAACCCTAAATCTGCCCTCAAATCTGCTCCCAGAACTTTAATTTCATTTTAAATTTCATTTGCATTACCCTTAAAGAAAACATAAGGATAAATAAAGAATCAGAATCAGAAAACTTAAAAACTGTTAGCATTAGCGATTAGCATTAGCAGCCTGCGGCGAGCGAAAACAAACACTCATATGCAAAAGAAAGTTGAAATAACTCTCTCTACCCACATGTTTAGACAGGGCCCAACTTACTAATACTAAATAAACGGAGATACCAGTTGAACATTTAGAGGGAAAAGTTTAAAACACTAAAATACAAGGACAAGACACGGAGCAGTCATGCTACATGCTGCAGCAGCTTCTTCTTTTTTTATGACAACTTTTTCAGTGTATTACCGTCACCGCTAGACTGGTGGACAGTTCGGTTCTCAGAAAAAATCCACGTTAGACTGAATCCGTGAATGCTGATGTAGCAGTTATACTTTTACACTTTTTGTCGATTTCATCAAGTCCACCCAGCATATACACACATTAGTCTCAGTATTAAAACCACTGCTAACATGTTGATGCTAGTTATAATAGTAAAGGTTTGCTCAGTGTTGTGTTGCTGCAGACCAATCAGAGTGCCCATGCTGACCTCTGTGTCTCACTGAAAGCACCTACATCAGACCTGGAACATGGAGCAACATGTACCACTTGCCTAAACGTTGTTAGAGACCAACGGTGTGTCCGAAACCGCGCACTACGGACTTTTAGTGCGCGATTTTTAGTGTGTAGTGCGTTCACACTGAAAACCAAGATAAATTCAGTTCACTGAAAGAACCCGGATGATGCACTGAAATCGGCCAGAAAACGCAGTGCGGAACGATGCACACTATTCGCACTAA
>JBBPCW010282033.1:0-10901 GCA_037974425.1 Phenacogrammus interruptus
TGTGTGTGTGTGTGTGTGTGTGTGTGTGTGTGTGTGTGTGTGTGTGTGTGTGTGTGTGTGTGTGGTGTGGGTGTGTAGTGTTTTTTATGCAGACTACATATATATATATATGTAAATATAAAGAACATGTGGTCAGAAAGTGCTCTTAGTTTTGTTCAGGTATTGCTGTTTTAGATGTTTGTAAGTGTGCAAATGAGGATTGTTGTGCAAGTTTGTCTATAACTTTAAGTAGTCATAGCGAGAATAAGAACGAAAAAGAAAAGAAAGAAAAAACAAGAGAAAACCTCAGCATGAAAAAGAGGTGCTTACGGGGTTGATGATGCAGTATGATAGTATTTTTTAACCACAAGAGCACAATATTTTGAATGTATAGTATTTTTGAACATTAACCACAGCTTTTCATCCACTATAATATTACTAACAGTTTGTTTAATATTTATATATAGCACAAGACATTACTGAGCACAAGAATGTATTAAAATGTACTAAAACTGGAACACATAAACAATTTAAAAAATAAACCCACTCTGCACCAAGATCTCTTTGGTTCTCCACTATACTGCTTCTCGCCCCAAGAGCGTGAACAAATTCTGCCTCTTCTCCATCCATTGAGTTTTTCAAAATCTCTTTTAAAGTCATATTTGTTTTCTGTTGCATTCAAATGTAGGTAACAGATTAGAATTTATTGTTTTGCTATTATTGTTTACTTTTTTCGTTTTACTTTGTACAACTCTTTGGGTCACCTTCTGTTGTTTTTTAAATGAGGTTTATAAAAAAATGACTTCACTTCTGTATTCTGCATCCATAGGTTTTGGCTTGCCACTTTTTCAGTTAATGTAACTCATAATTGAAAAAAATTCTGTAGTCATCATAAAAGGCATTTTTTCGTAGAAATACAGGAACTGTTCTGTACCTAAACTGCGCTGCGATACCAAAGAACTTGCAGGACACTGATTTTCCAGTGTATCTCTAAACCAGTATTGGAGTTTCTGACCTAGCGGCAGTTCATCATCCCGAAACCACGTCCATGGAGTCGAACCACTGGAAAGTTTTTCTGTCCGCCATTTATTGTTTATAGGCTTGTTTATAGTCTATCTTTTCTACACATGTCTGTTTATATTTTTGTATTATTTGTTTATTGTTTGCTTGTTATAGCTTTATTCCATTGCTGCTCTTACTCTTTGTACTGTCCACTTTCTGCCAATAACAATGTAAATTTCGCACTTGTGTGACTAATAATGGCCTCTTTCAATGTTGTAATGACAACATTTCAACCAATCAGAAATCAGTGATGCTGTCAGCTTGGCTGCGGTCATTTTATTTGTAATGGAAAAACATTTCTTTGCAGTACGGCATCATTCCCTGTGTCAGTGGAAAAGCGGCCATAACTTTTTTTCGATGGAACTTCAAGACATTGAACTTGACATGTATAATACTTGTTATATTTTGTGTGCTCTAAATAATTTTGTGTAGGTAGAAAAATTACACTGCCTATGGGCCCCCAGCCTCCTTAATCCGGCCCTGGTCCTGCCAGCCTCATTTGCACGTGCCTGCGAGGACCACAAGGCCAGCACTTGAGAAGCTTGTTAATTAGTGAATGATGAATGTTGTAGACAGAAACTGTGCCTAGTGTGGGGTCTCCAGGACTGGAACTGCGAACCCCTGCTGTGCAGTGTCCTATTTCTCACTTTAGCGTTCAAAGGGATGCTCATGAGGCGGCGAGGACCACATCAGTGCAGACTCAGCAGCAGCCTTTTACCCAGATACAGGCGAGGACTAGTGAGGGATGGGGGATGGGTTTGGTTTACGACCTTTTTTATTATTTCACTTTGTCACTGACCTGCATTGCGCTTGTAATCTGAATCAAGTTTTAGTCTTATGGTATGGCCTGCTAAAATCCCAATCTTACTTTTGTAAGTTACTGACTGTCGGCCAAGTAATGTGAACCAAATTGTGCAGTGGGTCCTAAACCGGTCCTGAAGTACCCCCTCTCCCTGGTCCCAACACACATGACCCAACTAATCGGTTAATTACTTGAGATAAGGTAGGTGTGTAAAAAACGTGCAGGGAAGGGGGACTCCAGGACTGGTTTGGGCACCACTAAAATAGTGCATTTCGCAGTGCACTGGGCTCCAAACCTTCTATTGTATCCAATTCATTCAGAAGAATCTTACAAAGTCACCACCTTAACAAGATAATCCCTGCAGACTCATGATCACTACAAGCCTTCATACACTAATACTGTCTTTACTAAAATACACTCTGTATTCATTGCTATGACCATTTGGTTTATTTGATTACCTTTATTAGTAAGAAAAATCCCCATATTTTCCACACTGAAAATAGCAAACCACGGTCCTACTGGTTTGTGCTGCTGCCAGAGAATGGATAGACAGTTTTCCTAAGAGAAAAGAGAAAACTGAAGTATGCATTCTTGTATGTTTTAGTGACAAGCCTTGCAGAACATTGGCAAGAAATCCCATTTATCCTAATGAGAAACTGAAGAGCAAATATGAATAACGCTTTTCGAAAACAACAATTTCACAACCACTTAAAATGCATTTAAATGTTTTTAATTTTTATTTATTTATTTTTAAGTCAACAGCAATGCCCTTTATTTTAATAGTAGTCTTTGTGAGTTTAGGAAAATAACAAAAATTAAATATATGACATTTTTCATCTGTATAGTTCGCCCCCTTTAAGAACAGCAGAGCCTGGATAGGTCAGTTGTTCAAAGTTTACGCTTTTGCTGCTATTTAACTGTGTAATTTTATTCTGTTATAAAACCTCCATATGATTGAGTCCATTTGTGTCACAGTATTATGTTTCTAAATGATTACATACAATTGTAGGTTATAGGTTTACTGTATTCCAGGCAGAGCCTACATTAACATGCTGGAGTGGTGGCATGGCTAGGCAGTTAGCCCTTTTGAGTTTGGCCTTTGATCTCTTTGAGCAGATGACGCAAGCCTTGCGACTGTTTCCTCAGTGTTTGCGTCACAGAAAGAGTGCACCCTGGATTCACAGTCTATCTTACAGACCAGTAAGTGTGTAAACCACTGATTACATTGTATTGATTTTAGAAGGACTAAATCAGTCGTTTCTCCTAATTGTTCTAACTGCAGACTTGTTTCTTCCTAACAGTAATCTCTGATTTAATCTTAAACATTTCCTTTCCCAAACTGTGGTGTGTGGACTTAAGTGTGGAACAGTGTCACCTCCTTAAATTTCCATACAAGAGGGGATTTCCTAAAATAAAGTCTTGTCCACATAAGTCCCATTTTAAAAAATATCTCCATGTGTAACCTTTGTCAACAGACAACTGTAACACCAATGTAAAGCTATGTTGGCCCAAAGAAAGTTTTTATTGGTTTCAGTAGACTAGCAAGGGTCTCTAAACTGGTCAGTTCTACCGCATATAGTGAAAAAACGCATTGTTGTGTTTTGGTAAAAAAAAAATGCCTATGTAAACCCTAAATATGCCCCCAAATGTGCTCCCAGAACAATTTAATTTTGTGCTAAACACAGTTTAATGCATTATCCTCAAAGAAAATGTAAAGGTAAATACATAATCAGAATCAAAAAACAGAAAACACTAAAATACGAGGACAAGACACG
This sequence comes from Phenacogrammus interruptus, assembly GCA_037974425.1. Lineage (NCBI taxonomy): Eukaryota > Metazoa > Chordata > Actinopteri > Characiformes > Alestidae > Phenacogrammus > Phenacogrammus interruptus. The sequence goes on from JBBPCW010282033.1 coordinate 3,619, forward strand.
GAGCAGTCATGCTATATGCTGCAGCAGGCTTCTGCCTCTTCTTTTTATGGCGGTTGACAACGTTTCAGCGTATTACTGCCATCAGTCCAGCGATACAGTTCAGTTATCAGAAAAATACGCGTTACACTGAATCCGCGAATGTTGATCGATAAAACTGAGGGATTACTGTATTTAGTAAGGGGGTGGGCTACAACAGAGATCAGAGCCAGCAGAGGAACAGAAGCTTAATGAGCCACTGGGCCACAGGCTATGAAACTGAATGGTGACATAAATGTCAAAAGTATCCAGACAGACCATCTAATTAGCAACTACAGCTACTTTAAGGTAACGAATTGCCAAGCTGAGAGCAGTGGAACTGTGTTCTCTGAAGTGATGGAGTGCCAGTGTGATTTTCCATTGGGAACTCTTATTTATAATCTGGATGTAGGACAAAGTATTGTTCATAATTCTTCATAATTTTGTTGTAGGTTATTTGACATGACCTAAAGATCAGTATTTTTCATGTTTCAAAATGCCTAAAAATACCTATTTTTATAGTGTAAACACTAAATATGCCCCAAAAATGCTCCCAGAACACTTTAATTTCATTTTATACTCAGTTTAATGTAAAAGTAAATAAAAAATCAGAATCAGAAAACTTTCCTTAAAAAACGTTAGCATTAACAGGGTTTACAAGCCAAAATAAACACTTGTACACAAATGAAATGTTGAAATAACTCTCTACCCACATGTTTAGACAGGGCACAGCTTACTAATACTTAAAAAACTGAGATAACAGTTGACAATTGGGGGGGCGTTAAACACTAAAATACGAGGACAAAACACGGAGCATGCATGCTACATGCTGCAGCAGGCTTCTTCATTTATGGCAGTTAACAACTTTTTAGTGTGTTACTACCACCGCTGGACTGGTGGTGGTAATACAGTTCGGTTCTCAGAAAAAAAATCTGCGTTAGATTGAATGCTGATCCGCAAAACTGAGGGATTACTGTATATGTAAATGATCTCTTTTCTCATTGGCAGCTCAGAAGGCAGCACAGGGCTGAACACTCCCTCAGCAGAGTTCATTAATATTTAACTAATTATATATGTAATGTAAATATGTAATTGTACACTGTGACTTCAGAAAACCTGTGATTTAAAAACAGACTTTAGTCTTCCTAATAGGACTGAATGAATGGGGGAGTGAATATACCTTTTGAAACTTCAACAATATTTATATGCATCAGACCTTTAATACATGAATAGGCATCGCAATATGTGGTATTTTAATTACAATTACAACACTAATGTTTTGGCCAAATTGTGCACCCCTGTAAACAATCGCAGTCTTTTGCTCTTGTGCTGGATTTGAGCAGTTTCTTCCACGTTTCCTGCCTATTCTGGCAGGCATGGTTTCCCTTAAGCTCACATCCTGCTCAGAAAGCCGCCACTTAAAGGCCTTGGGGAGAACATGCTTTTTATTAGGAGTTAGTTAAGGAGCACGTGGGCCAACAGATAGTTTTGTCCAAATAATTCAGAATTTTCATATCTTCCTGAGAACTGAAGAAAAAAGTGTCTTGCAATATCTTTTTTTTTGTGTGATTTCTTATCAATTTGGGCCTTTGAATATATTTTTCCATTTCCCAGCATGTCCACTGTACAAGACAACAAGACAATTTCCATGTGAAAATAGAACTGAATTTAGAAGATGAAAAAAGTTATATTAACCCAAGAACACATTCAATTTGATCAAAACCATACAATTCTGGATCACTCTTCTGTTTGCAAAGACAACAAAACAGATATTTTAGTTCAAGTCATAGAACATCCTCTTGGTTTTTTAGCTGTGATATTCCTGGAAGCATGTTTTCTTTTTGGTTATGCAGAGGAACATCTTGCATTTGGTGCTTCTCATGTATGTCTTGCCACTGCAGTCCTTGTTCCCAGCAATGCAAACCCATCACATGACACATCACTGGAAAGCACAGAATATCCTCTTACACAGAATACTATAAGGCTTGATGGTGTATCTCCAAATACTTAAGGAAGATACAGGTGAACAAAATGTCCACTATAAAGGACAAATGAATGGGCCGGGTCTCAGGAGGATATTGCCCAAAATACATTCTCAACTCACAAGCTTAAGTCATTCAGACAAAAATGGATCATGAGTTTATGAAGTGTACAGAAATATTGTGTATAACCTATAATAATAATAACAATAATAATAATAGTACTAACAACAATAATAGTAAAAAATAATAACACTGTGAAAAAAGCATAAAAATAAAACCCAGTATTATATCACATTAGACTAAATGACATACACCCAGGTTGTTAACCGTTACGCCTATGTTTGTGTAAAGATACAGAAAGACCACCAACAACTAAACTGGAGCAATGTTAGGAATTTCACCTGACTGACAACCCGGCAGAATTTATGGTGTTGTTTTTTTTTCTTTTTAAAAACCCCTGGAGCAATTCACACTCCCCCCCCATTTCTTCACATGCGAATAAGAGGGGGGCAAATGAAACGGCAGAGGAAAAAAACTGAAACGAAACCCTTTAAAGCAGAGATCATCTCTCTTGCCTGGCCACTGTTGTGTGTTTACTGTTCAACGGCCGAGCTGAGAGGAACCCCACAAACCGCGTCAACCGAAATGCAAATCAGCTTCGGCTTTCTGGCACGACACGGCGCTTCTCTGCGCTTTGTGGAGCGTTATGAGGAGGAGGAGGAAGAGGAGGAGGTGGGGTGGGTGGTAAAAGTGACCCCACCTCGGGGCAAACCAACCCCCCTTCCTCCTCCTTATCCGCCCCGGTCTCTGAGAAAAACGAGGCTTCATGTTCAGAATTCAGAATTCCACCTTAAATCTTACTGAACTGACATGTGCGTTCTGGCGCCAGTTGGCCAATCAGGAGGCGCTTGCCGCGCGTTTTAAGGTGGGGCGGCAAGTTCAGCTGAACAGGAACGGGAGATAAAACAAAACAAACATCAACGGACCGTTTGACCGACCCCCCCTCTCCTCCTCCTCCTCCTCCTCCTCCTCCTCTTCTTCTTCTCCTCTCCTCCTCTCTCTCTCCCCTCCTCCCCGTTTTCCGCCGTTGTGGAATGAATCATGGTGAACGTGACCCTTCCCTCTCAGAGCACCGACCGCTCCTAACGCCGCCGCGGGAGGTTTCTGTTGTTTCAGCCGCCCGTTAGAAGAGGAGGAGGAGGAGGAGGAGGAGGGGAGAGAAGGAGGGGGGACTCAGTCCCAGCAGGCAGGCTGCCGTTTTTGAAGTCCCTTCAGCCCTTCAGTCATGTGATTTGTAACGTAACCCGACCGGAAAACACCGACAACCACCGTCGCCAATGCTGCGCTTTAGAGGAGCAGAGCAGCTGCGCGCGCCACGGACACGGAGCCCGGTCACCACAATAACAACAACAAAAACAACAGCAACAAACAACACGGGAGAGTCCGCCTAGTAAGGTACGGGTGTTCTTTATTATCTCCAAAACGTCGCCGCGAACTTAAACGAGTCCAGTCTCCGTCTCCATTTACGCAAAGTTTAATCGTTTCGTTCGGTGGCCACCCCCCTCTCCAAACCACCCCACCCCTCCTCTGTGTCTCTGTGTGTGTGTTTGTATGAGTGTGCGCGTGTGTATAGTAGTCTGTGTGGCACCGTTTATTATGTTTCTTTTCCACTTCGTGTCCTTGTCTCAGCTTAGACTGGCGGTGTGTTTGGCCCACTCGGGACATGGCCACTCTGAGCAGCAGCAACAGCAGAAGAAGACCACGCGTTAACCTTAAACCGCCCATTCGGGTTTCGCTTCTGACGCGTCTGTGCAGCAGCGCGGAGGGGAAAAAGCGCCTCTCTGCGGAAGTGGGCTCTCTCTCTGCGGGAGATCTCTCCTCTCCACGTGTCTCAGCCGGGGGCGGCGCTTCCTTACTACCCCAGCACTTCTAGAGCCTCGGAGCTGTGTGTGTGTGTGTGTGTGTGTGTGTGTGTGTGTGTTTGTGTGTGTAAGGTGGTTATTTGGGGGCTGCCATCTCTCTCAGCTACTTGAATATCAGGACATTGAAATGGTTAGATTTCAGCACTTTCACGATTCTTTATTGGTTCCATCAGGGATATTTCAGAGCATTTAAGCTTTTAGATTACTTTGTCACATGCATAAGTATACAAGTACAAAATGTAGTATAATTTGTATTTGGGACCTGCTATATCCCTCAACTACTTAAATATCAGGGCATTGGAATGGTTAGATTTCAGCACTTTCATGATTCTGTATTTGTTGTATCAGGGCAATTTCAGAGCATTTAACTTTTAGATGTAGGCCGTTCCAAGATTTTTTGTCGCATACAGAAGTACAACATGTATAATTCACATTTGGGAGCTGCTGACCCACTCAACTACTAAAATACCAAGGCATTGGGATGATCACATTACAGGACTTTGAAGATTCTATATTTGTCACATACATAGTTATACATCATGTAGTGAAATGTGTATTTGGGAGCTTTTTATTTAGATGAAATTAAGAAAACGTTGAAAGGCTATGCTAAGGAGTAGTAAAAAGAATATTGCAACTAAAAATATTATTGATGAGGAGAGAAATTAAAATTGACTGTTCACCCAGTTCAATTCTCTCAGGCCACATTTGTTTAGCTCTTCTTCATGGGGTTTGTGTGTTTAATGGGTTTTCAGTTGATCATATTTTGCTATAATGTGCCGTTTAGTTCCCAGTTCTGCTTATTGCAGTTCTGTGGTGATGGACTGCTCTCAGAAAGGATGCAATGCCATAGAAGAACCACTATTGGTTCCCGAAGAACCTTGTTTGAAACAGGTTAGTGAGTGTGAGGGACCTTTTAAAAGAACTGTGACATAGCATAAATGTTATGTACACTTTTAAGTACTTCTTTCTTAGAATATTTACATTACAGTTCTAGGTAAAGTACTAATTTAAGCATCTTTCCTAGAAACTTTACGTTATGGAAATGAACTTTAAAAAGATTCTTCACACTTTCTCATATCTCATTCACTCTAATAAACCTCCCAGTAAATGTTCTTTACAGTGAAGGACCTAATGAATGTTACGTACTAATTTAAGTGTTTTTTCCTTGAACCTTTACATGACTGGTCCTAGTACATTCCATTCCATTCCATTACAGGTGTGGTTACCAAAAGAACCACCCACTGAAAGGTTCTTTAGAGAACCAAAAGCGGTTCTTCTATGGTACTACACAAAGGAGCCTTTTTGTCATGCTTATTATAAGAGAATTTCACTTCCTGTGCAAATAGGTACGCAGTACCTTATCCCACGCCCACACCATGTGGGAAAACAGTGCTGCACTTTCCATTGTTTTGCATTGCACTGTTTTCTTTAATGTCTTAAAACTAAAATCACAATCATTTCAAAAAGCTCTGGCATGATGGGCTGCATGGCACATAAGATAGCTAACTCTCATTTAAGCAGTCTTGTGTTTTTTAGTCAAAAACGGAGCCAAAAAGATGTCAGAGATGTCTAAAACTATTAACTGACAGAAGACCTCTCTAGGCACCTTATGAGATCCCCAAAACTTTCTGCACCTAGTGTGCAGTAGATTTTTTGTGTTGGTTGGTCAAACAATTAAGTATTTCTCTCCCTGAGAATTACTTATAAACAGTTCTCCAGATACATTAGTTTGACATCTCTCTGGCTACAGTAGCTTGCTCTAGGTCTGCAGTCAATCCATGGTCCGTCTACATGTTTGCAGGGACTTAAAAGTTTTGGAAAGGTACTGTGGTGAATCACATTGCCATTAGGTTTTGACATTGAGCTTCCAGCCACTGTAGTTAGTTATTTAATTTCCAAAGAAAACATTAGTCACCAACCAGCATTTTTATCAGCCAAAGTTTTCTGCACTAATATTACGGAATTGTGCAATTATATTACAACATTTTGATCTGGGATGTCCTTGATTCATTTTGGGATAGATGGAGTGCCGTAAGGTTTCACTGGACTGTTTTTACTCTCACTTATTTAGGTATGTAACGGTGGTTACTTTGGCTCCCTCTGGGAATCAGTACTCAAAATATATAGATCGCTTTTCCATTTTGCTTTTGTGTCCAGATTGGTTTTGTATGTACTTAGACAGCTCTTTTGACCAGATGAAAGTGCAAACTGACATTTCAAAGAAAGGCACAAGGCATGTTGTTTTCCTGACCCTCATGGTGTGTTTATGCTCAAACACAGAGACGCCTGACGTTGCCGTCTCTCACAAATGTCTGCCTACGGGTGGACGCCTTACGCAGAACATATGTGACGCTATTTCCATTCTCAAGTCCTGCGGCAAAGAGACAATAGCTTGTGGAATGTCATGTGGGACACCAATCATGTGACGTGCAAGACTGCAGGTCCATTTCGACCTTAGGGTCAGGACACGGCCAGAGGAGAATGGCCAGAGTGGCCACAGACGTTGCTACTGAGCTTCTATTAGGAAGCCTCACATGTCAAATGCTCAGTTCAGAGCAGTTTAAAGGTCAGACATTGACCTGCTTGTTGAGATCCGGTGTTGCATTGACAGTTGAGTAGTGGTCAGGATTTCTGCATTGAATTGCAATTTTTTTCCGACAGTTAAACAAAACCCAGATTAAGCCTATGGACTGTCCTTGGCAGTTCTATCTCCCTTGAGGTCACAATGAAATCTGCCTACTCAGTAGTTTTTATTGTGGAATTAAGGCCTAATTAAGCTGGATTAGTTTTATCAGAGGAGATTTGCTAAAGTCATTTGTAAATGCATTGCCTGACCAGTTCAGACAGGATAAAGGATCTGTAGAACTTTCCAAAAATGATCCCAGATAACCAGGCTTGAAATGTCATAACCTGGGTGTTAATGTCAGCCTTAAGTTTTAGATTAAATGTGGGCAAAAACTCATTTTCACTGAATGCCTGTCGGAATAACGTAAGATTAAGATTCTGCCCAACATGGACCTGAGAGAAATATTTTAAAGATTTAAGTTTCTTTGTCTTTTTTTAGTGCAAAAAATGTGTCCTACAGTAGCCCTGTGTTGAATTTGAGGGTAAATAAATGTAATGCTGTGCATTTTAGCTAGGGATGCAGTGATTGCAATTTTCTTGGCTGATTCCGATTACCGATTTTGTGTAAGGTAATCGGCCGATACCGATTTTTCCGATACCAATTCCCCCCCAGATAACAGGAAATTAGAGCTGCTGCAACATCGACACAAAAAATGAGTTTTAACTTTTTTAATGTAACGTTGTAGTTACTTTCCCTGTTTACTAGTTACTTTTATAATAATGACATGATAGTGGCAGC
>JBBPCW010282059.1:0-10899 GCA_037974425.1 Phenacogrammus interruptus
ACCGATGATCTCACTCGCGGATAACTGGTTCTCTCTGCCTGACTCTGGCTGGATCAGCAGGTTGCAGGATGTGTGGCACGTTATACACGAGTGTTGCCAACAGGAACGGTGTAGAGTGCCCTCTGGTGGACAAACTATACAACATCAACACTCATGACATGGTTGAAGGGTGTTTCGTCCGTTTTTATTTTATTTTTTAAATATTCATTTATCGGGCATTATAAATGCCAATACCGATAGTTTAGAAAATGACTAATATCGGCCGATAATATCGGCCTGCCGATATATCGGTCGGGCTCTAGTCTGTATTTGTTTATCATCCTTGTCCTGCCCTTCATATTGACCAATTCATGCACTTAAGTAAACTTCTAATGGATTTATATGTACATTTAAATATATTTTTGAAGTGAGGGTGTTCCGTTCATTCATTTCCATTGTCAGGTCCTGGACTGTTTTGGATATTTACTGTCTAACAAAGAGTGCATCAAAAAGTATAAAAACATCAGTTCCCCTGCTTATAGATGCCGGATGTATTTGAGTCCCCAAAAGTATTGTAGCTGTCTGTTATGATGTAATGTGGAAATCTGTGGGTGTGATATTCAAGATGTGCAAAAACAAAAAAACTTTTTTTTGTTGTAATTTAAACTACAATAAAAAAAAGCTTTCTTTAACCCAGCAGGAAACTGTTCTTGTTCTTTCCCTGCCCCTCTCCAAGATGTTTTTATTGTCTTCAAAACCTTATTTCAATCATTCCTCATATTTTGGCTCTCATAACTGTATGGTAGTGAGTGATAGTGATGAGTGACTATAACAAATTGTGTTTAGAAAATATTAGAAGGCCTTGTCTGGAAGGGAGGTTGGACAGACAGGCACAGAGGGACAGACTGCTGGATCACACATGTAGAGACATGTGAGAAGTACTTGTGGTCTCAGGTGCAGGACATACATGGGGGAGAGAGAGGTGGGCTAAAAATAACATAGGCCTGTCTCTCATTTCCAAATCAGCCACTCTATTAGCATCCTCTCTCTCTCTCTCTCTGTATCTATCTCTCTCTCTCTCTCTCTCTCTGTATCTCGGTCTCTCTCTCTGTCTCTCTTTGTCTCGCTGACTCTCGCTCTCTCTCGCTCATTTTCGGTCTTATCTCTTTCTTGTTTTCTCTCACTCTCATTCTCTCTTCTTTTTTCTCTCTCTTTCTCTTCTTCTTTATTTCTTGTTGTCTCTCTCTCTCTCTCTCTCTCTCTCTCTCTCTCTTTCTCTCGTGCCCCTCCCTTTCTCTTTTATTCTCTGTACTTTCCTGTCTTTCCACTGCCACTCTCCTTCTCTTTATTTTCGGTCTCTCATTCACTCTCACACACACATCTATCTCTCTGTCTCTCCTCTCTCTGTTTTTTTCTCCTTCACCCCCTCCCTTTGGGTTTAGCTGAATCATTGTGATAGAAAATCCATAGGCCCTTCCTTCATCTGGGATACTCTGAGCTGATTTATATCTTAATTTCCCTAAGGTTAAATAGAATAGAATTGTGTGCGTGTGTGTGAGAGAGAGATAAAGAGAGAGAGAGCTATAAACACTGAGGAATAAACAAAGCCCTGCACTGTGATTGTAAATGGAAAAATCATGTGTTTCTGCCTCTCCTCCTGCACAGCTTTAGGCTCTACTTCTCGTCACCGCGCTTCTCTAGTGAGGTGATATGGCAATATTTCCGTTCGTCTCGGTGTGTCTCTGAAATATCTTTTTACATCATCCTGGAGTACTTTTACCTTCAAATGAAATATTCAAATGTTCCAGTGTTGGTTCCTCTTAGACACTGGAGCCCGGGCAGACAGGAGCCATGGTCCCATTAAGGTCCTATTTCCTATACATTTTCTCCCCCAGTGGTCCGCTTAGAGCTGTTGTTTATGTATCAGTAACAAGCATAATTCCTGTCTGTGAGTTCTTTGCACTACTTAACCATGCTGTTATTATTTCTAAGACTTTTTCTAATTGGCTGCTCTCTCATGTCTCATTCAATAAGCAGTCTGGACTGAACATTCACAATTAAAATTTCACTTCACTGAGCTACGTTGCTGACAACTGACAAGGTGCAGCTTTGTAAGTACTATATTGGTTTTCATTGTACAGAATTTCTTATATATACACTGAAAAGTGAATGTTATGTTTCAAAACTTTTGCAGAGTTTGCGTACTTTTCTAACTCATTTATTCCAGAAAGGTAAAGAGAATGTTTGGTTCTGTTTCTGTATGAGCTTTTTAATACACTGCCTTGGTTTGTTGTTCTGAAATGCACTCGATTCTGTGTGACCTAAATTACAGAAAAGAGCACTTTTTATGGCCATTCACAAAACACAGTAGAACAAGAAGTGCTGCTTGTCAACATCTCATACACAGAAGTAATGGCACAAAGACCCAATCACATAAAAAAAACAAAAACACTGAGTCAGTGTTCACAATAGAGTGTGACTGGCTTAGCAGTCGTCTGGCTAATGTTATCCTTCAGAGAGGGGCTTAAGCAGATAAATCCTCCAGTCTGCTGCTGCACTCATCAGAAAAACAATGCATAGTGTTTCATGCGTCATTGAAGTCCTGCGGGTGTTATGATCAAGTCTATTCATGCCGGAGAAATAATCAGGGAAATCATTTTCATATTTCATGCTTTATAAATTCCTTTATTTCACGTCCTGGGGAACCTTTGGGATAGGAAACTACATGTTTTGTTTTTTTTTAACATTGTTTGTATAGAACTTCTTCTTTCAGTATTTTCAACTTTTATGAATAATGATATTGCAAAATATTATTCACTTGATTAAATGAAGCAGTACGTTCTGCTCTTCATGTATCTTAACAACTTACTGATTGAAACGTGCCTAAAATACAAATCATCGCATGATCTAAGATGCGTCCAAATTTTGTGACTGCATCCTCAAGTACATATAAGGACACTTTCTTCTGTATGAGAAATTTATGAGTATTCATAATTTCTGTCTGTGGGTCTGGACGTATTCAGCAGCGTAAGATTTTCTCAGAGTCCTTGGCTCATCCACCTCTTCCTCAGTGTCGTATTGCTCGTCTTCCTCTTCCTCATCTTCCTCTTCATTGTCCTCCATCTCCCTTTGCCTGTGTAGTGCTCTGCTCAAAGTCTGATGCAGAGGGATGGACAGAGAAACACGTGAACCCATATATGAGCAACTGAGGTGCTTATACTCCTGTCTCATATGTCAAGGATTACAGAGATTTTTCAGAATTTCAGAATCATTCACCTTAAGCTGTAAAAAAAATGAATGTAGATTCTTACTTTTAATTTAAAGTAGTACTCTGTTACCTTGCTAAGGAAAATACTACATGCATACTGTTTATACCTTATATTTTCATCTAGAAATATAACGTCAAAGGCCGCAAGATCTGACTGTCGTTTCTTAAAAAAGTTAAGTCAAGTTTCTGCTATTGAAAACTTCAGTATGTTTCAATGTAGATACTTTTTGTACTAATTTCATCAAAACACAGGTTTTTTCTTGACTTTATCAACACCTTAGACTTCATGAACCATGTATGTTTCTCTGTGATAGAACAATAATATCTGGCAAATCTTTGTTCACTGCTCAGTAACTGTATTTTGCTAATATTTTGAAAAACTGATAAAAATGAATTTTCATTTACTTCTGCTTTGATGATGAGTATTAAAGCTGAGTTCACCTGTCTGGGCTGCTCCAAGTTCATTCTGGGGATGGAGAGAGGAGGGCTGGGGTACTGGGGCAGTCTGAGGGCAGAGGCAGGGGGACTCGGGTATTGGGACAGCCTGAGGGAAGTTGCAGGGGGGCTTGGGTAGTGAGACATGTCAGTAGTAGAAGCTGTATTTTCCAAGGGAGACCCTGACACCTGGATACGGTTCCTGAACAGCTGGACAAGCATCAAACAAGATATTTCATCACTGAAACATCATCATCATTATCATTGTCACCATCACCATCACCATTAATGAATTGGGCCACTAAACTGACATTCACCTCTAAGTCTTTGTCAATATCCACGGTTTCCATGTTTTTGAAGGTGTGTGTATAGACCTCAAGAGCTTTGGCATGAAACAGCATCTCCACCATGATGAAGTCTGTGAAGATCCTCTAAAATAAGCAAAGATGATGTGTGATCTTGAAGAGAACTGGAGTTAAGATAATTAAAAATATATATATACTAAAAATGCAGGATGATTACTCAAATATTTAAATGAACACTAATCAGATAAAATAAACTCATTGTATTGTGTGTCTGTGTATGGTTTGTAGACACTTGCTCCTCCAATTTTTCTTCTGAAATTACAGATATTGCCATTGATTTTGTCTCCCTACAGTAACAATATCTCTTCTGAGAAGGCCTTAATCTGCTGGGAAAGCTTTTGTTTTAATTTGCTCCAAGGATCTGATTCCAATCAGTCACAAGAACATTAGAAAGATAAGGTACATGTTTGATGATTAATTTTGGAATCTTATATCAGACCCAGAAAATGCAGTTCCTCTGCTCCACAATAATGGGTGTCTTTTTTTTTTTTTTTGCACCAAGGTTTTGGATATGTAGCTGCTCCATCAAATATCATTGTATTTTTTTGTGGAAAATTATAAGTACAGCTGAGCAAATGGGTCCTTAAAATAGCTGAAATAACTTACATGTAAGCATGTTAATGTATCAGAACTCACACTTAGACTCATTCTGCACTATTTTTAAGTCAGAAACACCTCTATAAGTCTCAGCGGATTAGAGCTTACTAAATGTCACAAAGGAAGTGTTCATGGCATGGTATTCTGACCTTTATATCCTGTAGCTTTTGTCTCTGGAAGTCAATGATAGCATCCTCCATCTGCCTGGTGCTCCTGTTGGCGTTGCTGCTGGCCTTCTGAACGCTCACTTCTGCCTGAAAAGGATTAAACAAACCCAAGAATGAGGCACACTCATCATTCCACACCTTTGTACGTTTGCTCTCATCATGAATGTGGTGTATCTTGTTATAATCCATACATACCATTGGTAATATTGCCTAATCTACACTCGTGAAAGAGTAGAAATGATGGATTTGAGAGTATAAAAATAGACCGCTATATGAAGGGTGACATTATGATGAAATCAAATAGTTGATGAAAAAGAATTCCAGTGAAAACTGTGTTGATTTTACCTGTGACTGGTGGGCTGAGTTAAGGAAATCATCGTTAGGGTGAAAATATAAGCAATCACAAGCAAGAACAAGATCTTGATGTGAGATACTGAAATGTTTAAGGATACAATGCTCTGTCTGTCCGCTGGGTTCTTCATCCGGATCTTTTCAAGTCTCTGCAGTTCCTTCAGTTCTTTGCTGCGATCTGTGCTAAACTTCTTCAAATCCGACTTTAAAGCACATAGCTGCAGATTTTAGTTTCATGCATTTTATTTTTACTGTTAGGTCAGTGGCTGCATGGATAAAGTATTTTAATTATTTATCTAACATTCAATGTGTGAGGGCTAATTTCCTGATGTAATTTTAAGCGAGAATTTTGCAGGCATCTAAAACTCAATTTACCATAATGGAACTTTTTCAGCATTTCCCTGAAGAGGAACTCACTTAAGGTAAAAGGGAAAACATAAGGCCAAAAATCACTTATTAGATCCCATGCTGACAAACAGACTGGGCGCACACAAGCTTTTAAGGTTTGGAAACACTTGCCATATTAAGAGTTTCTGTTATTTTATACAATCCAAAAAGGTTTGGGTACATTTTGGTTTCCAAAGGTAATAAAAAACGTAATGTAAATGTATTCTTAAAGGTATAACAATATTCTTAAGGTCCAATTGTATGCCTTAAATGATCTTTAAAGGTAAACATTCTTTCCCAAATAATTAATATATAATAGTACATTTATTAAAGTGCAAACAAAAGAGATTGGATTTGCTGTAAGATGGTTTGTTTGAAGTCAAAGCAATTACATTTGTATATGTTCCCAATTACTTTTGTAAAGGTAATGAAGATATACCCTAGAGGGTACCACCCCACAATTATAAGTGATAAATAATCTGGATTTGGGTTCATTTTTTGCCAAGTTAACTCTTTGATCTCCTCATTGAAATATGATACATTCTGGATATTAAATGTGTTATACCAGCCTCAATATTGTATAGCTTTCTCTGTCGTTTTACAGTCCTCTGGAGCTCTATTAATCATTCTGGACATAAGATTTCATAACCTCCTTGTGCCCAAACTTAAACATCTTTAACTACAAGGAGATTAAAGAACGCTCTTTGATATGGGATGGCAGAAAACATGTTCATTTACTCATGAAATTTTGAAAGGAGCGAGTCCCCAGTCTTCTTTAAAGATGTGCACAATAAAAATAATGTTTGATGATCTATATAAGCAGTGACGGCTTTAGTTATTTTAGTCTAATTCATGAATAAAATTAAAATTAAGCAGTGTGTTGCTTCTTACTTTAGGACAAAGGAGAGAAACTCACTCGTTTAGTTTTCACTGTTTCGCCATACCCCTTCAGTGGGGTGACCACATGTGTTTCCAGCCTCTCCACCTGTGTAGACATGGATGATTGGTGAAATAAACGAATGGGAATAGAGTTTCCTACTTAATTAGATCAGACCATGCTTATTTCACTCAACCTCAGCCTGTCTGTAGTCCTGAACCATAGCCAGATCCTCTGAGAAGTTTTTCAGGCATATACTCAGCTCAGGGTCTTCTGTGCAGGCGAAGTCGTGCAGATGCCGGGACAGCATGTCCGCCTTGTCTCTGAGTTTAGCTGTTTTGCGGGTATAAGCGGCGAGCACCGTGCAGAAATGACCCATATACTTCTCAGCATTGCTTATGGTCACCTCCATCATCTTCAGCTGAGCATCTCTGAGAGAGCAGGCAGTCAGTCACTTACAATCACCTACTGATGTGCAGCTTAAACCACTGATCCCAGACTAATCTGACGTGTTTATGCTTTTCCAAGTATTTTCAACACACAGTCTTCAATATTATGTAAGGAAACTTAGGCAGGTGTGTGTATTGTTGATTATTGTAATGTTCAGAGTTAATTATTGCTCTATTATGTTTATCTTGGCATTTATTGTTTGTCCTTATCAAACAACAGAAGCACTCATTCTTGCTAATGAAATAATATGGTGGGTGGGATGTCATGGCCTCCAAATGTGTAGATATGTTATGATCATCCATATAATGGTGTCACGGTTCGGTCAGTGGCTGATTAGAGCCACTGCTTTTTTGTTGCTATTTCTGGTTTTTTCTGTTCATGCTTGTTCTGTTCTGTTTTCTCTGGGTCTCTGTTGGGTTGTTGGGGCTTTTATGTTGGAGTTTGTTCTTGTCTGTGTTTTAGTTCTCATCTGTTCACCTGTTCTGTATTCTGTTAAAGTGATTTCGTTATTCTGATTGGTTTCTGTTCTCGGCATGGTGTGTATTTAGGTTCTGCATTGTGTTTGTTTCAGCATGAGTCCATCACTTTAGAGTCACCTGAGTTTATGCATTCCTGCGTTCTGTCAGCCTGCTTTTGTTGAGTTTACTCCGAGTGGCCAGAGTGCCTATTTTCTTTTGCCTTTTGAATAAATGCATCTAAATGGATCCCTGGCGTCCTGATCGTGCATGCATGTTCTCGGATGTCAGTTACATAACATGTCAGGATGTTTAATACAGAGTTTGAAGCAATAAAGTATTTTAAGGAACTTTGCTGTAACCTATCATTTGAGTTTACTGGTAACAATAAAAGTTGAAAAGATTTAACCTTAAGAAAAGCTTTAATTTGACTCAAGTAACTGGTCTTCAACATCTTAAAGAAATTTATCGCTACAGTGCAGGCACATGTAATAAGCCTAATGAGACCCACACACAGAGAATGGGGGACAAAGCTCAGAGCTTTTGAGCATTTTTCTCCCATTATTTTTTATTTCGCAGTTCTAAGGAACCACGCTAACCTTAGCCTGACCACGTAACCAAGGTGTGTCTCCTGAAGCCTAAATGCTGAAGCTACAATCCTTCATCTTGAATATTAAGCTATTAGGCAATTTTATTTAAGCCACATTAATGTAAACCAAATTAAATCATACCTGGAGAAGACTGTAGTCATGGCTGTGTCTGTCTCTTGGCCCCCTGTTTGAAGCAAGTCATGTGTTGTTCCTTTTTTGCACTAAAGAACACCTGTGCCAGGTGACTGACTTGTTGCCATGGAAACGACAACAGAGCAACCTCGCAGCTCGCCTCATTTTACACCACTAGATGGTAGTAGAGTCATTCTAGTGAAATTGCTTTTACTCTAATAGGTAGAGGATAAAAAATATGTCTAGTCAAAGTCTCACTTAGACACACACACATCCTAGCATGATTTTTATCCATGTCACTGCAAGTGTCTATTAATATTTTTGTTTGTTTTGTCTGCATTCTCATCCTTATCTGAGTGTGTGATAATGTGGTGGACATGCTGGAGTGTAAATGAGACTTTGATTGTGCTGCCAAGTTTCCCTTGTGGACAGCTGTTATGATCAACACTGCAGTCTAGATGCAACAGATCCGTCCCAAAGGCGCACACACACCCTCTTTCCTGCCTTCACTCACACTAGGAAATGAAAACAAACTTCCTGCCAGATCTCTCTCTCTCTCTCTCTTTCTCTCTCTCTCTCTCAACCTCTCTCTCTCTCTCTCTCTCTCTCTCTCTCTCTCTCTCTCTCTCTCTCTCTCTCTTTCTCTCTCACTTTCTCTCTTTCTTTCTCCATATTGTTTTCATTGTTTTCATATCATGACAAAAAGGCCAGCAAAAGTGGCTCGGAAATAAATTCCTTTGTGTTAAAAGTTAAGAACGATTTTGACCTTTTCTCTCATTTCATAGATGAGCCGCTGTTCTCAATATGCTATGAATCTGCTACTTGGAGCCTGTTGGGAAGGAATAAGTGCCTTATGGCCTTGCACCAATCAGCTAATCTCTCCATATCTGTGGGTCAGCAAATGACAAGTCTTTCAAGGATGATGAAGGGGTGGAGTATGTATGACATCGCTGTTAAAAATGATTGTTTGATGTGAAATCTGTGCTTCTTTAGTTCTGCACCACACCTACAGTGGTTATTACAGTATCAAAGACAAAAATAATAGATTCTTAGAAAAAAAAAGGTACTAAAATGTTTTTGGGGTGGCACCCTTCATGTCCCTGGGGTGCATCCCTCTAGAATACATCTTCAAAACCATTATTTAGGCAACGTAAATGTACCATATTCTGTTGGGGTACAATTATTTGCATTGCCTCCAAATGTAATAAAATATTTTTATCTTTTAAAACATTAAGTACAAATTTCCCCCTTTACCTTGAGAAAAATATATAAATGTATACATATAATTTTACATATTAAAACACACTTTAACATAGGTACATATTTTCCCAAAAATGCATAGAAACAGAATGTTGCATAGATTAGGAATAACTAGTAGTAATTATATACTGTTTGCTTGGCACTGTCTGACACTGTCAAAATACATAGCAAACAATATATAACTACTACTAGTTATACCTAATCTATGAAACATTCTGTTGTTTCTATGCATCACAGTGACAAACCACACAGCCTGATTATCCACTTGGATGATTGAAATGAGCAGTTTGTTTTAATTTGAACAATGCTACTTTGGGAGCTATACACTTCCATTCTATGTTAACTAGTGCCAGCAAATGTCAGACACATGGGGTAAGATGGGGTCATTGTAACTTCCCTGTGCTGCAAGGTTCTGTACTATTTTCCAGGAGTAGTGTTAAGACGCATACAGTGATAGATGGAGATCAGATCATCACTGGTGCCCGTAAGAAGCATCGCTCATATCTCATTTCCTTCTCCCTTCCCTCCAATTGCACTCTCTTTTCCTCTTTCTCACCAATTTTTTCTCAGGAACTCAATGAGGTCATTGCGTTTCCTGACGTGAGGAGAGCCGCTCTCTGATGACTGTGATGGAGGAGGTGTGTGTTTATAAATGAGGAGAAAGAGTGAGCCCCAGCCAGACCATAACCATTATACAAGCCTCCAGCTTACCGCACAAACACACACACACACACACACACACACACACACACACACACACACACACACAAACAGGTCAAAACCAGACTGAGGTCTATGAGAGAGTTTAAGCGGAATTCATAATGAGGTGAATTGAAAATACATTCCGTAGACCCCGAGATTCACACACACACACACACTCTGAGGTGCTGATGTTATAGGCTGCAGTGTTAACAGAAATGAAGAAATGAGAGTTAATATCCGTTTGTCCGGATAGGAACAAGGCTAAACAGCTTGATTATAGTTGTGGCTAAATCTATTATTTCTGTGATTAAAAACGTATTGGACTATGTGGCTGACTATGGCACATTCACTGAAGAATAAAAAAAAGGTATGGAAGGAAACTGCATGGGTTCAGCCCCCCAGTATACAACACATTGTGCGAACATTTAATGACTAATGAGTGGCACAGAATCTCTCTATTATCAGTTCAATCCTCAGCCAGGTATTAGGCTCACACTCTCTGGGTGGGTAGGATATCCATCACTCAGTTTTGTTGCAGCTAGTTCGGTGTAACATTTTTGGAAGTTACCATTCTCATGCAGGTGTGTTGAGCAATCCAGTAATGTTGTGTTAGCAGCAGTTCGGAATGATGTAGTGACGCTTTACTTGAACTTAGAGGATGCTACCCTGGGCCTTGTTCTATGACTGGGGAGGCCTAGCAATTGTGAAAATTAACAAGTAAATAGATAGAATTTTGTTGTAGAGAAAAATTTCTGGAGCATTTTGTTCCTGCTCCAGTGCAGTTACCATTTCAAAATGTACATTTCTTTTACATTTACATTTACGGCATTTATCAGATGCTTTTATCCAAAGCGACTTCCAATCCCTAATTACAGGGGACAGTC
>JBBPCW010282077.1:0-10898 GCA_037974425.1 Phenacogrammus interruptus
CTAGAACCTTCAGAAAGGCATGTCCTGATTTGTAGGTGGTTTCTCTTACGTACTGATATTTCACATAAACGCGTATGTGTGTGTGTGTGTGTGTATAATGTATATACATATAGCCATGACTCCAAGATTTTGGAATGGTTTATTGTGGAAAAATGTTATGAATGCCAGAAACACTGCTTACCTGGACTTGGTTAAAATGAACTTGAATATTTGGCCATAGAAAAACACCTTGAGTCCAGACCCATGCCGACTGATTAGTATCCTGTCCATATTCACAGTCTATGAAATATCTCAGACTTCCATGAGGCCTAGAGCGTCTTTCCTGACTTTCTTCTCTACCACTGGAAAACAAATTAACTGGATTGGCTAAAACCAAAATGAAAAGAGTTAACACATTCCTTTTGTAATTGCATCACAGATCTACATTTGACCACAAAATGAAAGTGCCCCAGAAAAGTCTCTGAAATGGAAAAGGGATCTAATTTCTATTGGATGTCTGTCATATGACAGATAGTATTTCCATGGTTTCTTGAAACCGCCTTTCTGGTGGACCCCCTAATTACATACCCATCTGTCCTTCCTTACATCCACTATTCATCATCATCATCCGAACAATTCCATTAGCTCCTGATGCCTTAAGAGCTCGGTTGTGTAATTGGAGAGAGAGAGAGAGATGCAAGCGACCCTGCTCTCTAACTGTGTTTGACAAGGTTAATTCCTCAAACGTACTTAGGTTTGTTGTATCCGTCGTTGAAAGCACAAAGCAGTCTAAGGTGCTTGACTTGATGTACGTATCTTTCTTTGATACATTATATCAGGAAATGGAGGCTGTAATATCCAGTAAAAAAACAAAAAAACAAAGCGTGGAACAACTCAAATGACCTGTACATCAAACTGAAAAAGGCTCTTCGAAATCACACACATCATTTCAAAAACTGTTCATGTAAGGTTCTTTATTGCATCAAAATAGTTGTTTGTGGGATACAAACCGGCTCTTATATGGTATGCAAAGCACCTGTGAATTCACTAAATTACACTGAAATTCGACGTCATAGTCGCAAGAGAGGTAATTACTATACTCAACAGGAGACACCAGGTGCTCCAGCACCATCAACGATCATTAAACTAAAATGAGAAAGTAGACAAAATATGCTTTCAAAGTACATTGTTCATATGCATTTAATGGTTTCAGAAGAGTGAAATATGGTAAATCAACCTAACTCTCATCTTTCCTTTTACTTTTTGTGGCAATAATTGTATTAAAGATATTGTCCAAGACTTTCTGTCTATTTTGTTGCTCAAATCGTTGCACAGGTGGGAAGAAATGAACCCTGCAAATGGGCACTGCATGCATAGTATGTAGGTGGTGCTGTAGACTACCCAGCTGTGTTCATGACTTGCAAGCCTACACAGGCTTTACCCAGTTTACCCCAAAAGGGGAGAAGTTCTGCTGAAACACTTTGGTCATTTACTGGACTATATATACATATACACTTCATGTATATATAACATTATTTATACTATGAACCTAATTACAAAGAAAACCCTTAGGATCCATGGGTTTTTAATGAATTACAGTTATTCAGGGCACACTGTTTGACATATTTGAATCAAATAAAAGCAAGGAAGACAGGAAGACATCTTGATCATGTTTTCCTGATTACTTAAGTCATTAAATGAAGCTGGATCTTTTCTCGTTCACACTCAAACATGGACACAGATGGCAGGAACAAACTACTATTAGAATTTTTCATTATACATGAATGTTACTGCATATACATCAGGTTAAGTCTCACTAATGTATAAACATATCACAATCAACATCATATAACACTACGATGTGGCATCCATGAAAATGATGAGGTTGCGTGTATCGGCCACTGAAAATAGTTTAATAAACACTACATGTTGCACTGTTGGACAGGCAGACAGGCATATCTTCAGTGATGTAAATATGTCCTCTGAAACGAATGAATCACCCACTGAACATGCTGTGCATGCTGGATTTTTATTTTTAAATGTTTTTTAAAAGCTAGGGAGTCTTTTTTTAAAACTCTGGCGAGAAAATGTCTAATTGTATAGCCAATATTTCATAACTAATATTATCTAACAAACATTGTAAAATAAGTGTCACACACAGGTACTACAGAAGTGAGCTAAATTTGGTCAGTTTTTTGAAATACAAGGGATTTTATAAAAGTTCCCCACAGATTATGTGCAAGTGTTTAATTGTTTCTAATGGTTAATAATCTACTGAAGCAAATTTGATTATGAGCAACATTAGGATCTGGTTCGGGATTAGTTCAGGGCTTTTGCATTAAAATAATCTGTCACTTTAACTTATTAAAGATACGCTGTATGTCTAAAAGCTTGTAGATATCTGCTCATCCGAAATTTCTTATCATAGGTATTAATAGGGAATTGATTAACCTCTTTGCTGCAGTAACATTCTCTCCTCTGCTGGGAAATCCCCACTGCAGATGTATCATTGCTGCAAGGATTTGATTGCCTTCAGACAGAAGATCAGATATTAGAGGTGGATTAGGTCTGGATCACTCCCAATGGGACTGAATAGAGCTCCATCGCTGAAGAAAAGGCATCCCAGAGCTTCACAGTCCAATGCTGGGCACTTTATACCATTTAAACGGATACTTTTCACTGGGCATGATGACCTTTGGCTCAGGTGCAGCTTCTGCAGAGCATCCTATTCTATGTTCAGTGCTTCTCTGTCTAACATTAGACAAGCTCTGTGTGTGTGCAGTTAAACACCCGTGTCAGTAATGAGAGCACCTTAGAGCAGCAGAATTCAACAGTGTGCGCCTGGATACTTTTGAGCGTACGCTGTATTAAGCTGAGCGTTAGTTAAAGACAACATGCAAAGCATCCGCAGGGGGCTTCCAAAATAAAGTATTACCGTATACACTGTGTGTGTATGAACAAAGCAGTAAGCACGGAGCCCATATAGCCGACGATGTCGCTTGAGCTGCGATTGGGGTGTGTAAAGCTCCGTACAGGCCTGTGCAGTAAACAGCTTTCATGATCACAGCGCTTTTCCTCCAGGCTTTACTGAAGAGACTAATCACAGGTTCCTGCTAGCACAGCATGATCGCTCGCTTTCATCCCGCCTGCTGTGAGCTCACAGCTAAAGCAGCACCAGGATCCATTCCCCCACACATCACTGCCAGTTGTTCTTCTTTTCAACATCTTAAACTTAAAATATACTTGCCTTTAGCTTTTACGCTACTTATGACTGGCTCACTGCCAGTCACATGACACCTTCCATTTCTAATCGACAGTATTTGAAAAAAGAAAAGAGCACTGTTAAAATAAAGGTTGCTAATATGGATCTTGGCTTGGATGTTGGTTTCATAAATATCCTTTCTTTACATTTCTTCAGGATCTTATTTACACGAAAAGGTTCTTTAGGGCAGTGTCTCACACCTCATAAGGAAGGTTCTTTGCATTTGAGTGTTTTTCTTTTAAAATGTTTGAAATGTTACATCAAACAAAACATGTCATGATGTACAATAATACACTGAAATAAATGTCAAATGACCAAGCGGTAAATAGGTTATTAATGGTGACCTTTTTAAGTTTATAAAAGAGTGCCAGACAGATTGGGGCTCAGTACTAGCCTACAACTCTGTGTCTCTGCTCACACTTTAGCAACACAGTTAGCAAACAGTGAAGAGATTTGGGATGCGGTCATGAAAATATACACCAACACAAATAAAAATGTATAAACTCCCCCTAAAGAAAACTCATTTCGGTTTGTATTGTGCTCGAGTTATTTCAACATTATGTTACGAATATTATTATTTATAGTACAAAACTGATCCTGACCAGATTCTAAACCATCTTAAAATCCAGAGGGGAATGCAGCCCCTCAGACTCCCTTCCTCCATCCCTTTAAATTTCTTAGCTCATTAACCATCTCTTACTGAGCTTGAGCAATACTTAAACATACAGGGCTGTGGCCCTCGCTGTTTTCGGCCACCAACAGTAGTACATCTGGGGTATTGCTTTGGAAAAAGTTCTCAGGACTTTCATTTTTTAGTGTCATTTTTTTTGTGGCATTCAAACATGCCAGGGCTGGATGTATTTCTTTCCTTTGTAGGGACCCAAGGAACCATTATCAGCATTTCAATTCAAATGTAAATAAATAAATGATCAATTGACTGCAAATAAATGTTTCAGTAACTAATGTTTCAGTAACCTGGTTACCTGAAATTATTAAAACAGCATGAATATGTAGTCCCAGCCCCTCAACATGTAATAACAAGAGACTAATATGCTCCAAGCAGGCTGAGAGTCCTCACCACAAATACAGCACAGATAATAGAGCTAAAGTTGTTCTCTGGATGGGTGAATGCTATAGCATTCTGGATGAACAATCTCTTAACAATCTCTTAACGTCTTAAGATCTGACCTTATGATATATTTATAAGGACTTAACTCAGCACATCCGCATTATTGCATCACCAGCACTGTTTATATGAGAAGTAAACATGATTTAACACAACAAATTAAACTTTAAATTATAAACTTCAAGGCTTTCTAAAGGCTTCTGGAGATGTATGAAATGGAGGCCTTCCACAACATTAAGTGCATACAGGTATTAAAAGATAAACATTTAAAACAAACTGTTAAAAGATAAATGGTGCTACATGTTCCTTGATAATGGAAGCATACCTCCACTAGAAATAGTGTCAAGTTATGCATGACTTTTTTAATTGAGTGTCTTTGTAATCATCTGTAACTTTGAAGATTTTTTAATTTTTCTTCAAGATATAATTTAGGAATATGTCATAGTTTCTTCATTCTGAGCTGTGTTTAAAGAATGAATTTTGAATTTAAAGTGCCCAATTGGTCATACTTGAACACACCAAAGCAAACACTTGTGATCAGCATGACATTCTTTCTTCTGGGGAGCAGTGTGTGGGGACAGTACATTTACATTTACATTTGCGTCATTTAGTCATTAGTGCTTAAGTAGTCCATGTCTGTTTCTTATACCTGTAAAGCTATACTTAAATCAATGTCTGCTATTCCACCAAGTTACAGCACACTTGGTACACCTACACAACACAGTACCTTGCTGTACCTCGGGGGTGTCACTAGCTGTCTTGAGATTCAACCCATGACTTTCTGAATGCAGGCCAAGACTGAAAATGTTTTTTTAACAAACTGGAATTCATTCAATAATGGTAGTGTAGACTAATTGGGCAGATACATGCTGGTTTATCCACTTTATAACAAAAGGATTCTACAGGTTCCAACAGCTTCCCTCCATGCCTTTTACCCAAACAGGTGAGCACCAAATGTCTACAGAACTGAACAGCCACAGAACTGAGTCACACCAAAAGACATGTTATCATGTTTTTTTAACTTTAGTCATGAATCATTTTTGAGAGGTGAAGAGAATAACATACCCCAGTGATGGCACCTGTCAATTAGTGATTTATATTGGACAGACAGTGAACAGTTTATGTGTTTGTAGTTGATGTGTTTGAAGTATGAAAAATTGGCAGGAATCAGAGCAACTTTAACACGAGCCTGATTGTGATTTACATTTACGGCATTTAGCAGGCGCTTTTATCCAAAGTGACTTCTGTTCCCTAATGAAAGGGGACAGTCTCCCTAGAGCAACTTAGAACACAGTGGTGGTCTGCTGAATGTAGGATTTGAATTCATGACCTCTTGGTCCAGAGGTAAGTATCCCACCCACTAGTCCACCACTACCTGAAGGCTACATGTATGGGTCAGAACATCTCCAAAATGACAGGTCTTCTGGGGTCTTCCTGGTATGCAGTTGTCAGTACCTTCCAAAAGTGGTCCAAGAAAGGACAACTGGTTATATGGTATCTGGCTCATGGGTGCCCAAAGCTCACTTATGCATGTGATGTGTAAAGGCTTAGCAGTCTGGTTCAATACCACAGAAGAGCTACATTAGCACAAATTGGTGAATAAGTGGATGCTTACACAGTGCACCATAACTTGCGGTATATGGAGCTTTGTAGCCGCACACAGGTCAGAGTGCCCATACTGACCACCGTCCACTGTCCACTAGTGGACATGTGAGTATTAGAACTAAATCATGGCATAATGGAACAAGCTGGTCTAGTCTGATGAATCATATTCATCATATCTGTGCATCACTTTTGTTGCTGGTGTTAGCGTCACTACAGAAGGATTTATTCCTCACTATTTAAAATAAAACTATCTGCTAACAAAAATACCTGTTTTCAAAGCATGACCCTATCATCCCTGAGCTAACAGTTTCTTCACATTCACAAATAAACAAACAATTCAATTAAGCTAATTAACGCAACCTCTCATTGCAGTATCATAGTAACACAGTCACTTACAAAATAAACATCTACAAACAAAACATTTATGCTTGGTTCTTTAACATAATGTACTTTTATATCCATGGAATATAACAACATTAACAGGGATTCAGGTATTATTCTAACAATATGAAATTACTTTTTATTGTACAGTCAGTGCAACCTTTTTGTTCTGTCTCCATCTTCTAATCAAAACATTTCTATTTTCTATAAACCAAAGCAATATTCCTTAAATTTAAACTGCAAAACTTAAATGAACAGTGTAATTAGTCCTTTAATGACCCTTTCTCGAGGCCTAGAATGTGTAGCTGCAATATGTTTGCTATACAATACTGGAATAGCATCACTGGATATTTGGCAATAAATCACAAATATGATAATTACTTACTAATTTAACCAGTATGTCATATCGAACAAAGGTTTCATGAGTCCAAAAAGTCCAGAAGTTCATTTGTTAGCTCTCCCCACATACACTAACATTAGTAACAAGTATTAGAAAAATCTCTTACAAATTTGATTAACCCTCTGGTCCTTCTGTGGGCCATTTGTATCCAGTTAATTCGCTTTTTTGACAGAATAGCTCTGTTAATGCTTATGGAATGAAAATTTCCAAGGACCAAAAATTACATAATCTGGTAGAAATTTCTCAAGTGTTAAGTTTAGAATGAAATCATTTTAACCTAAATTGTACAGAGTAAATAACAAGGAATTAAAAATTTAGTTCTCATGGGTTTCAATTGGCCAAAAGTGGCCCCGAACAAGCTGAATGTATAGTAAAACAAACAGGGCCAGAGGGTTAATTTACTGGCGTTTGCAAACAATCACGTTGATAATACTTTTTGCTATATACACTCAATGTAAGTTGTTGTTAGCTTAACAACAAGTGTATTTATTTATGTTCAAATTCAGAAATGAAATGAAAGAAAAAAGAAGATAAAAGAATTCATAGAAATCAATACATTTGAAAGAAAATTGAAAGAGCTATAGAAGTGCAAATGTTTTAATAAAGGTGGAGGAGGGTGCAGTTGTAGCAGATTTTAAAAGCTACAATTGGTATTGTTTTTTGACTTTCATCACTTGGTTGTATGTAAGATAGCATTAAGATAGCTATAGAAAGCTATGAAAAAAAAGACAGTGGAAGTGTGATGCCCTGAGCAATATCCTGCTGGGAAACTTGGGTCCTGGCATTTAAGTACACCCCTTTGAGGGAACAGTGGTAAGGGTTAACATGATAAAGAGTTAAATCCATTGATTTGACCATCGAATTCCAAAATCTGCTTTTGGGCACAATAGACAGAAAAAACATGCAGTGTGAAATATTTGCCCATACATGTTATTTTATTAGGTGTCTTTGTTGCTGCAATGATTAAAGCACTACATTTCCACACCCTATTGAAGTTCCTACCTGTTCCCTGCTGAGTCCCTCGCTTACACTTGCACAATCTAGATCAAACAGTCAGTGTGCTCGAGCATCTATGACGGGATAAAACCTGTCTGAGAATCTAAAAATGTCATGATAATACAAGTGAAAATCCCTGGAACAATATTGCCTGAACAGAGCAATGTAGTGTTTATTATTGCTTTGTTTCTTTATAATTGTAAAGAACAATAATATACACCCTATCACAGTTAAAATAAATGTTAATATAGTTACTATGATACGACTTCAGTAAAGAAATGTCACAAGCAGTCATGCATTACCTCACAAATAAGAAAGTAAAGGAGTTCTTGGGCGTCCTAAATATAACTTACAAATAATACAATCATTGTAACACATGGCATTTAGTAGTTTATTGCTTTACCTTATTCTATTCAGCAACTGACAGGTGAATGACAACTGAAAGTGAAAAGTCAGTTCTGGAAGTTGATATGTTGGAAGCAGGAAAAATGGGCAAATGTAAGGATCTGAGTGACTTTAAAGCACCAAATTGTAATGGCTGGACAAATGGGTCTAAACAGCAAGTCTTCTGGAGTGTTCCTGGCAAACAGTTGTTGGTATCTACCCAATGTGGTCCGAGGATAAAGAATCAGTGAACCTGGTGCCTATGTGTTGCTATGTACCACCGGTACACCATCAAGTACACCCCATAAATGATCTGTTGCTAACGTCTTGGTGCCAAAAACCACAGCACAACTTCAGAGGTTTTGTGGAGTCTATGAGTCCATTTAGTCCCAGGGCTGAATCTAAAAGGGCTACTACTCTCTCAGTAATCTACTGCAAAAAACAATTCGGACTCCTGCGCCCACACAGAGTATAACATGTCTAACAGAGAGCCATTTGGGAACAAAATCTATTCTGGACCAATAATGCAATCTTTACTTTAGGGTCAGAATTTTATAACTTACATAGTATACTAAAGGATCATATATTCAGAGTCACCCTGTGTTTACATTTGAAGCTTATAGAACACTTAAATTATGCATTGCTTCTTTTTTAATACTGCGGTTTCACAGTGAATCATCCAGTAAATAATTAAAATCCATCATTTATTGATGACCATTAATGGAGCAGCCATTAAGCTAGTCCCTCTGTTTAAACAAAATCATATTCTTGCTTCACCTGTCGGTTTACTATGTGATTCGTGTGAGCAACATAACAGTAAACTTGTTGTGGGGTGGTCATGTGTGCATATATCCAGCACAGACTTTATCTAGTGTAGAGGACTTATTGTCTACTGCCAAAGCTATCTAACAAACATTCTCTATGAACCCCACTGGCATCACACTGAGTGGATTAACGCTGCTTCTGTGCTTCATTCAAATTACTGTCATAGCCTCATGCATATTTTAATTAGTGGGCCTGATTCTAGCATTGTGCCCAATATCCGCTCACGTCCCTCTGCTCTGCTGGATCCGTATTGATTTTCAATACGACTTCGGTAGTACTGCTTCATGCAAGTCCGCTGGGCTTCGGCTCAGTGCAGCTTTATGCTCCCTGTCCCTTCACAGCACTGTTCTGCTGGGCTGAGGCTTCTAATAAGAGGCTACTGTACACCAGGAGCCTGAAACTAATTAAAACGCCTCCATCTATAGGCTGAAATAGAACAAAGGGGCTCACTTCCCCCACCCAGTGGTTCAGAAAGACCGTCACACTCCCTTCAAGTGGGCAGAAGAAACACCCGGCCACCTTTGATCTACCCATTGGATGATCATGGCAGCTCTTGAATCATCAGAACCATTTCAGTTCTAAACAATTGGATCACTAACAGAAATGGAAGCTTTGATCCATGTTTGTGCTTCAAAATGTCTCATAAACATACATGGAAAAAAATTCTTCAGGCTGTAGAATATTCTCTTTAGAGCTGTCAGACCTAATTCATGCTGCCTGTTTATTATTTTTATTATTAGTAGTAGTAGTAGTAGTAGCAGAAATTGTAGTAACAACAACAATAACAGTATTAACAGCAGTAGTAGTAGTACTAGTAGTAGTTGTGGTGGTAGAAGTATGAATAGTAAAGTAGTAGTAGTAGTAGTAGTAGTAGTAGTAGTAGTAGTAGTAGCAGCAGCAGCAGCAGCAGCAGCAGTAGTAGTAGTAGTAGTGGTGGTGGTAGTAGTAGAGTAGTAGTAGCAGTAGTAGTAGTAGTAGTAGTAGTAGTAGTAGCAGCAGCAGCAGCAGCAGCAGCAGTAGTAGTGGTGGTGGTGGTAGTAGTATGAATAGTAAAGTAGTAGTAGAGTAGTAGTAGTAGTAGCAGCAGCAGTAGTAGTAGTAGTAGTAGTAGTAGTAACAGCAGGAGGAGCAGCAATGCTATGAGTAGTAGCAGTAGTAGTAGTCCTCATATTACCAGTAGTAATATAAGTACCAGTATTAGTAGCAGCCATAGTAGTCATAATATTAGTAGTTGAAGAAGTAGCAGTAGTAGTAGTAGTAGTATTAGTAGTCGAAATAGCAGTAGTGTCAGTAGTAGAGGTAGTAGTAGTAGCAGCAGCGGTAGTATTTTTTTTAGTAATAGTAGCAGTAGTAATAGCAGCAGCAGTAGTAGTTGTAGTAGTAATAACAGTAGAAACAGCTGTAGAAATAGTAGGAGGATGTGTAGGAGTAGTAGTATTAGTAGTAGCAACCATGGTAATAGTAGTAGCAGTAACTGTAGTAGTATTTGTAGCAGTAGTAGTATGTAGTAGTAGAAGTAACTGTAATAGTAGTGGTGATAGTAGTAGCAACTGTAGTAGTAGTAGTAACTGTAGCAATTGCAGCAGCAGGAGCAGAAGCAGTAGGAACAGCAGTTACAGGAATACTAGCAGTAGGACTAGCAGTAGCAGAAGTAGTAGGAGGAGGAGGGGAAGAAGAGGAGGTGGAGGAGTAGCAGGAGTAATAGTAGTAGCAGCAGCCGTGGTAGTAGTAGTAGTAATAGTAGTAGTTGTTGTTGTAGCAGAAGTAGGAGAAGTAGAAGTAGTATATTCTTTTGGATCCACTTCATGCAATAAAGTCAAAGTCAAAAGTCAAAGTCAACTTTATTGTCATCTCTGCTATATACTGTACAGATACATAGAGAGACAAGACGACGTGGCTCCTGTTATAACAGTGCAGAGAACAAATATCACAAATAGGCA
>JBBPCW010282132.1:0-10895 GCA_037974425.1 Phenacogrammus interruptus
AGAGAGAGCGGGTGTGTGAGTGAGAGGGGTGTGTGTGTGAGAGAGGGGTGTGTGTGTGTGTGTGAGAGAAAGGTGTGTGTGTGTGTGTGTGTGTGTGTGTGTGTGTGTGTGTGTGTTTGTGACCTGTGGTGGACTGGCACCCTGCCCTGGTTGAGTCCTTGCCTCACACCTGTTGATCCCAGGATAGGCTCCAGGTACCCACAACTCTAGTAAGTATTGAGCGCTTACAGAAATGAATTTATGAATGAATGGCTTTAGATGAACTTTCCAGCAGTAATTTCTGCATATTTCTGGCTTAGGAATGGGAAATATTCTGGTATGTGTTTACTCCTTGAATCCTAAGCCCATTGTTCAGTTATTAATCACTGCTATGAATTATTCAGTAACTGCAAAAGCGATGTGTAAGTTATGTAGTTATTAATGAGGAGTTTAAACACAGGTCAGATCTTCGGCTTTTAAAAGGTTAAATATTTCAGTGATGTCTGTTTTAAACATTAAACTTGGTACTGTGCTGGTTATTAATTCTATTGAGTGTGAAACTGTTCTGAGAGAAAGTTAAATGAATGAGAAGATTCAGTGAAACTCCACAGAAATGCTAGATCATGTGCGATGCTGGGGTCCAAGCGGACGCGCTTATGCATTTGGATTTTGGTCTCCGCTCTTGTCGTTCTTTGCTGGCCCATAATCCATCAATCGATTGAGTCTCCATTGTACTGTTTCATGTCTCGTCTTTGCTTCATTTGGAAGGAATTAAAGAGAGTGTTGACATTGATTGGTATGTTGTAGCTGTCAGTTTTGCCGATTTTGCCATCTAAGCCTGTCGTAAATTTCCATGGGCCTAGCGGAAATCCATAAGCAGATGAAGAGGCCGGACTACTGGATGTGTTTGTGCAGATAATACTCTCTTTCAGTACAGAAATATGCGGCAGGGATTGATTGGGATTTGGAGTAGACGATCAGACACACTTTCATCAGTCCCTGTGACACTGCAGTTTTGTCATTTAAGTCATCTGGTCTCCAACTGCGCACTTCAAAAACAGCAGCAGAGTGAGCTCAGAAAGTGGAAAAACATTTAACACAAACGTCATCACTGCAGTATTCTGACCTCTTTCATTACAGATGAGAACGAGTGACATTCCGGTAAAATAACAGGACTGAGATAAAAGATACCTTTTTAATTTCAGAGTTGGTAGAGTTTATTCTCCATTCATCTGTAGAAACTGAGTGACTGGTGTGGATTGTGTTTCATGGCCAGTTTCGGGGTTGTGTGTGGACTAACACACACACACACACACACACACACACACACACACACACACACACACACACACACACCGTGCAATAACAGAAAAAGGATAAAGCTTGCAAATTGGTGAGCTTCCTTTTTCGTGTTCATATTAAGAGAACTGAGAGAAAGGCCATTTCGGTAACACTGTACAAGGATGTTCCTAATCACTAAACAAAGACGAAAGGACAAAACATGAACTCTGTGGTGAAAGCAGCGTTCAGGGAAGAGCAGTTCACAGAAAACAGGACACGAGTACCACAGGCCCTTTTAAAAGAATATTTAAAAACACACTTTTTTTACTGTCATAAGAAATCCTGCGGTCTCTGACATGGTGACTTTGAGAGAGAGAGGAAAAAACATCACTTTAGTGTTCTTTAACCTGATTTAACTTACTTTAAGACATAGACCCCACCCGCCTGGACCCCGGCACACACAAAAACCCCTAGAACCATGCCAAGACATCCCGCCCTCCCGGACCCCAAGGTGCACAACCACCCCCGCATCAACCACGCCGAGACATAGGCCCCAGCATGGACATCCTGTCCCCCGGAGCCCAGCAACACACCACAACACCACCACGTGGAGATACAGACCTCTGTGCATACATTCGCCCCCGTGTATAGATGAACACCTCAGCTGTTTAGCACTGGGTTTAGCAGTGGTCTAATAATGTCTTACACTGATACAAACAGCTTCAGTGTTTTAAAAGATTCCTGTCCACTGGTGTCAAATGAGGCTCATAAAGGCTTGTAAAAATTAGTTTTAAATGTGGGTACATTCATGCAGAAACATCAGAAAACTACTCTTACTGTCTAAGAAGTGGATGAAATACAAATGAGATACATAAGAATTCTAGGGCTGCCAATAACACACCATCACCCTTTTTCCCATCCTTACTGCCTGTGTTTCTGGAAGTGGCTGGATTTATGGCTTCAGGTACACAATATGACATTATAAACTTTAATGGATGAAATTAGAATCCTTTGTGGTTCTCGGCGTCGCAGCGCTCAGTCTCCACAAATGAACGTGAAATGATGTTAAATTGTGTGATGCTCTGGAGATGCAGGCGAAGATCAAAGGGAGTCTGCGAGTTTTAGATTAAAGCTTACGGTGCTAATCTAATCTACTTATATTAGAGCACTTTCTTGCTTCCTGCGTGGACATGGAAAGCGCAGATGTCTTCACCAGAACCCATTCTGTGAATTTACAGCCTCAAAATACAAAATTGCTTCTTGACATTTGTTCCACTGTGTAAGCTAGCCATTAGCCTAACCATTAGCTGCATCAAATGTCTACTTTCAGCTTGGACTGCCAGGCAAGCTGTTCTCTGGCATTATCATGTATTTATTGAATGCACTTGGCTTAGCAGTTAGTTTATATTTGGCTGAGTACATTGGTGCTCCAGGCACAGGAGGCGGATTTCACTGATTTTTCTGCATAATTGAAGTTGAGATGTAGACAAAGTCACTGTATGGTTTGATAGGAGATGTATTGAAAAGACACTTACACATTTCCTTACTGTGGTGCTGATAAGAACCAACAATGTAACGATAGTCATTTTAAATATACACTAAATGGACAAATGTATTGGGACACCTGCCCATTACATTCACAGAGACATTAATGACAGTGCCTTCAAATACATAGACTTTAATATGATGGTATAACAGCTTCCACTCTTTTTGGGAGACTTTCCACAATATTTTTGAGTTTCTGTGAGAATTTATGCTCATTCATTCTGTAGAGCTTTTATGAGGTCAGACACTGATGTTTGACAAGAAGGTCTGGATCACAATCTCCGTTCCAGTTCATCCCAAAGGTGCTGGATGGGATTGAGATCAGAGCACTCCAAAACTCATCCAGCCATGTCTTTATGGAGCTCGCTTTGTGCACTGGGACACAGTCATGCTGGAATAGAAAAGCTTCTTCTCCAAACTGTAGTAGGAAGTAGAAAAGTAGGAAGCATGGTGCTGTCCAGAATGAAAGTGAAAGTGACGATCTGGTCACACGTGAACACACCACAGCACGAAGTATTTCAGTGCAGGGGGCAGCTACGAACACAGCGCCCGGGGAGCAGTGGGTGGGACAGTACCTTGCTCAGGGTACCTCAGAGGTACCTAGTGGTCTTGGGAATCGAACGCGGACTTCCTGATCACGGGGCGATTGGTCTGCTGAAGCATTAAGATTGACCTTCATGGGAAGTAAGGGGCCCAAACCCTGAAAAACAGGCTCTATAATTTTGTCCATATATTGTATATAGCCATTCTAAAAGTCACCAGTGAATCTGAATGTGTCTTCTGAGTTTTCTATGTATTGCTGATGGTGGTAAAAAGAGGCTGATTGCTCAATATAACTTTTCAGTAGGGACTACTTTACCCTAAAATTCAAGGCATGTACCTCTGTGTCTGAAAGATTTTTAAAATATATTTTGGGCCAAATTCTTATCGCAAAACCATCAGACAGCATATCATAACCATTTCATGCAGTAAATTTCTGCAAGGGAGCTTTTAGAGGCATTAAACTCTTCAGACATTTGGTTCCTATCACCCCCTCTGTGGGCAATTCTGACTCGGCAGGTTTCTGCAGAAAAGAGCATTTCAGATAAAACATTTCAAATGTCTTTACGCTGTAACTCTTTAAGCCCAGTCCAGTTGACTTATTCATAAATGGTGGAAAACTAAAACACGGCCTACACTGCAGAAATCAGAGCTATTTAGTACAAAAAAGAAAAAAATCAACAATCAGCATATGCAGACTCACACAAAAAAATGTTTAGGTACAACTTCTCATAAAGTAATCATAAAATTACTCTCATAAAATTACTAAGAAAATTACTAACACTGCCAGCTACTTAATATTAATTAAAATGACAATAATTGCAGACGCGAGTTATTTTATGAGACTGCTTATGTATTAAGAATTATACTACTAGATACAAACTATACTATATTATACTGTATACAAACTTATTACTTAGCAACTAAAATAAACAAATTCAAAATGAGATGTAAATGGGGTGAACAATGAGATGAACAACATCTTCTAAGATTGATTGAAATAAGCAACAATGTCTCAAATTTAGGATACTCTACACTCACATAAGCTATTGAAATTTCTGGGCATTTTTTCTCTGGTTTCTTCTATTTTTGCTTTTTTTAAATTTTAATAAATCTTACTGATTTACATTTTGCTTAGAAGTTTGAAAAGCCTGTGTGTGTCATGGTGTCCGGGGCTAATCCCCAACAACAGTGAACTCCCTCTTGGAATGGACCAGGTGAGAGAACTGGAATCCATTCTGTGGTTCTTTATTTCAAGCTCAAAACAAACAAGGCTCAGTGGCCATTACAGGCACAAAACTAGATGCGGCTTCACACACTGAAAACATGAGGGTTTTTAACTGAGGAGTTCTACAACCTTACATGAGGTGCACAAAATGAGACGTCACATGAGGTGATGGACTGAGACAGAACGATACACTCACAAGACTTAAGTACAGGGGAAAATCAAAGGGTAAACACACACAGGTGGAATACATGATACCTAACAGAAAACAGCTGACGCAGACAGGCACATGACACAAGAACAAACCCACATGACCAGACCATCCCCGTGACTAAAGTAAAACCCAGAAACACTTCAACATAAGAGTCCCCCCCCAGAACCCAGAACATAAACAAAGCAACAACAGTACAACCATGAACAGAAAAACCAAGAACAAACAGAACCCTGAATACAACATAAAACCTATGAACCGAACCAAGGAAAATCAACAAAAAGGCAGTGGCTCAAACCTGCCCCTGACCAGGCCCGTTACAGTATGTAACTGAGATGTGTGAGTGTGAGGAATATTTAAAAGGTCTAAAGAATCATCCGATGATGTAAAAGTCCTTTACCAATTTAAGGGTTCCTCCAGGAACCATTGCATTATGTGGAGGTTCTTTAAAATGTATAAAGGTTCTTCAAACTCACATAACTCATGCAGTGAATGCTAGCATTATTGCTAAAGTAATTTTTCATCTTTTTATGGAGTTCTGACATTTTGGGGCCAAACTGGATGCGTAGTTCTAATAGTATGCCATTAAAATAACAGGCCATATAAAACGAGGTGCAGTCTACAGCCACTTGTGCTCACCAAACATGCATAGCAGGTAAATCTGACCGTATGTGTTAAACTGAGGCTGACTGGGTTGATCTCTCGATGTATTACACTTTCAAACATATTATATAGAGCACTAAAAACAGCCTGAGCTACAGAAAAGCTTTGAGTATCTGCACAAGCAATCATACCTGGAAATGTTAACAGTTGCAGAAAAAGTTTTACTTCTTCCGCTAGTATCGCAGGGCATGATTTATTCTGTCATCTCAGTCGCATTATGGAGCAGAAACGACTTAAAAAAGTAGCAAAATAGATCGAAGACCTCTATATGAACTTCTGGTGCAGTGAAATTTATAGTTGGACAGGTCCATTTAGATATCAGATCACAGGTGCCCTGCCCAGTCAAACTGATAAATTAAACTCTGCAGTATTTGCCTCCTCGTTCATTGCTGAAAATGTACGTTGTAGATTCAATTTGCAAGACTTCACAGCTAGAGCCAGTGCCAAAACACAGTCTGTGCAGTTTGCATAGCTTAGTCTGAAAGTAAAGTGAGCATTTTTAATTCCTTAAGAAGTGTGATTTAACTTTGAAGTTTCAGGACTTGTGTGTTATAACACCTTTGGAAAAGCACTAAAGTGATGCTCGCTGTATATGAATGTTCTCATAGTGTTTGAGTGGAATTGATTGCTCTAATTAAATAAAAAGTCAACTTTAATTTTCAGCATACAGTAGATACACAATGCCTGAAATGTATAAAGCCTGTCACGGTTAGGCCAGTGGCCGGTTAGGGCCACTGCTTTTTTGTTAGTGTTTCAGTTCTGTTTTGCTCTGCTTTCTGTTCTGTGTTCTGGGGGGCTTTTATTTTGATGTGTTTTCTGGGTTTTGCTTGTGTCACATGTTTTTGTTGTCATGTGATTCACGTTTGCATCTGTTTTGGGTCAGGTTCCTGATTTCTGGGTGTATTTAAGTCTGTTTGTGTTAGTCATCCCTTATGTGTTCATCACCTCATTTAGAGTTGTATCCTGTTTCTCGTTCCCGTTTCTACTTATTCTGGTTCTTTTTATCTGGAGGCCCGCATGCCTGTTTATGTTCGATTTTCTTTTCTTTAATAAAAGCCTCATTAGCATGGATCCCTGGTCTGCATCTTCATCTGTGCTCCAAGGAAGTTCAGGGTCGTGGGCTTGCACCCCCGCCTCTGAAAAAGCCTGAATTTATTGAGCTTTGCACCATGCATTAGATTAGATTCTGCAGCAATGACACCTGTCCAGATAATGCTAAAGTCACAAATATAATTCGGCTCCACTGGAAACCTAAATGTTCATGACAGATAAGAAATTCTGTTGATTACATTAGAAATATTGCGCAACATTGAGACCAGGAATGTCAGAGTGTAGGCCGTACGGCCCACACTCTGAGCTCCCTCTTGGGAATCCGGAATGAGCAGACATCATAGGTTCAAGGCAGGAGGTTTATTAATAAAGCAAAATAAAAGAGAAAACAAATGGGCACTGTGGCCTCCTTAGCTTCAAAAACATACAGGACTCAGACAGGGGAAAAAGAGGTGATCGCGACATGAGGATGCATAGACAGACACAGGCTTATATACACTGGACAGACAGGGAGAAACATGAGGCAGCTGGGGATCACAAACAGGACACAGGTGAACACACAAAACCACATGACCCAAACAGAACTAAAGCAAACTTCAAAATAAAAGTCCACAGAAAGCATAAAACATAATAGGGGAAAAAACAGAAAAACAGTGGCCTCTAACGGCCACCCGCCGTAAAAGGGAACCTGAATACCATAGATAATGTTTTCTCTCAGCACACATTAATGTAGTTTAACCTTCATCCAAGATACCAAACTCCAGGTTGCAGGAAGTGAGAGAAGGAATTGTGCACTGCGAGAAACCCATACCCGAGCCGAACCTGAGCTGCCCAATGAAAGGGCCAAAAGTGGGCCGCAGCTGATCTGACTGAAACAGGGCTTTGTACTTTTACTGTTTGTGCAATAAAACAACAATGGAGATCTAAACTAACAATGGAGATATTAATAAAGTATATATTAATAAGCATGACTGTCTGTTTGGGTTGAGGATATAATTTATTGAGAGTATTATATGATGCTAATACATGTATCTTTAAAACATGAAGGTGATCCAGGACACCCCTAACAGGTTATCTGTTCTATGCTTTAATCTCACAGATAACGAATGCAGAAAATAAATAGTTTTGGGATCAAAACAAGCCATAAACTGTGGGGAGAGAGTTGCGCTGCTGATGCGTCAGAAACACTGTTACGGAGATACACTGGAAAATCAAAACACACTGCAAGTTCTGTGCCAACACTGTACTGTATGGAAAAGAGTCTTTTCTGCCTGAATCAGTTTTTCAAAGTGCATCTGGTACGGATTCAAAATGAAAACTTCTTTTGTTTCTTGAAGGTGATGCAAATCAGGAATGCTGATAGAAACATGCTACACTCAGTCAGCCGGCAATGCATCAAGGTTGTGGAGCAGTTCAGACCCCTTGGCAGGACACTGGTCTGTGATGGAGAGGCCGAAGCAAACAAGCAAAGCTTTGGCAGTGTTCCAGAAAATGTGCCCAGTCTGGTTATCTTCCACCATTGATCTGAGGGAACATTAGACACTTTAACACTGCAGTTTACCCCAAAAATGTGGACATTTATGGCATGACTATCTCATTGTCTTTCCACAGTAATGTCTTCA
This sequence comes from Phenacogrammus interruptus, assembly GCA_037974425.1. Lineage (NCBI taxonomy): Eukaryota > Metazoa > Chordata > Actinopteri > Characiformes > Alestidae > Phenacogrammus > Phenacogrammus interruptus. The sequence continues at coordinate 8,117 of JBBPCW010282132.1, forward strand.
TAAGATCCTTGGAGTCACATCATATGATCATGTTGCAAACAAAGAAATCCTACAAACAAGTAATACATAGAAGCTGGGAAATAATAATATGTTTTATTTATAAGTGCCTTTCACAACTCTCAGGGTCACATTACAGAAGTTATCCAGAAATAAAAATTATAGAATAGATAAAATAATTAGGAAGAGCTTATAATCCTTTTGTTAAGAGTGGGGGGGTGGTTAGATGTCACTTGTACTTTCCACATTGCACTTTCCGCATCACTTCTTTTGTAATGCACATGCAGCTACATGCAAAAATACCCTAACAACTGTTCTTGGGCACTGTCTGTACTATGTATTTGTCATAGATTGACAGCGTATTAATTTATTTTCAGCCACCTATAAAGCACACAATAACATTCTAGTACTGTTGCTTTCCACCTGACTCCTGATGCAAAATTCGCAATTTTTTGGATGTTAAAAATGACCTCGTACCACATTGCGCACATTTTTCTTCTTCTAGTTTAGAATTTGTAGTTTAATTATATATGTGTACTTTTAACTCTGTAGAATCTGAAGCCAGTGACAGTGCGTGCCTCAAACACATGTTTACATCTGCCAGGCAATCAGAATCTGAGGACAGCAGGAAAGTGAAAGCAAGGCCCACGTATTATATGACATGGTGTCAAACTTTCAGAGGGGATCCAAAAAAAGACCATGTCTCACATTATAGCTGACAGATGTTGCTGGAGAACCCTTGTTTCCTACATGCCCAGCAACACGAGCAGTTCTAACTCTAAGCCAAAAGCATGCCGGATAAGAAATTCATTTGACAGTATTGTAAAAACTACCCAGAAAATTGACTTTGCCAACCGAACAATTAAGAAAAATCTCTCACAGCTGCGAGTGGAAAGTGGTGACCTATTTTATGCATTTTCTTACTTAGCTGTGGGCAGAAATGAAATGGACAGACCAGGTAGAATAATTTCATTTTGGCTTTTTTTTCAGCCCTTGCTCCTATTCTAATGCCCTAATGGTTGTTAAACGTATTTGGGGAATGTAATTTAAAATCTCGTAATGCTTACCCATGTTGAAACTCAGCTATAACTTTTTCTTTTTGAGTTTTTTAGTTCTCAATCTTTTCATGTTGGAGATATTTTGTCACCTTTCATTACATTCCCAGGGTTCTTGTGGCTAGTTCTTGGTCTTTTAATGTCAAGTTATTTTTTCCATTTTTCATTTCAAGGTCCTCGTTTCTTTCTTCAAGAATTTTGACTTTGTCCCCAATATTAGCTCATGAATTTTGTTATTCCTTCGTGGAGAGTGCCTTTTGTTTATAAAGCTGCTCATTCTGCTGCCAATCTTTTGGCCCCAGCAGAGTTATTATGAACTGCTAGTCCCCTGACCTGAGGATTCTGCCCACTGCAGATCTTTTTTCTTCTTAGATTGAAATTTCTTAGATTTAGATTCTTAGGGGATGAGATTTGATTGGCTGCTCCAGTGGTTATGCCTAAGTTGAATTCTAATGCTATTCATTAAGCGTACAGGGATGGCAGTAGGACTTCAAGCCCTCTCTCTGTGATAATGCCCGAGCACCAGAGGGAAAACACTCTTCTTGGTGGGTCTGCGTGTTGAATTATGCATCACACATAGAGCACTTTGTACCAAAGTGGAAGTGAGTGTAGTCCCATGGTCCTGCAGCAGCACGACTGACCCCAGGCCTCTTCTGCCCTGTTTAAATCAAACGTTTCTTACTTTCTGGCAGCCAGCACTTGCCTCAGTGTCAAATGGGCAATTATATCAAATTGGCCCTGCCATTTAGAACAGCAAGCGTTTTCATTTATGATGGTCAAAATTAAGGAACTCAGCTTAATCTCTAATGTGTTACTATATGCATGATACTGGATTTATAAGAAAACATATGGATTTATAAGAAAACTGGTATGCTGACTGTTTGGTACCTCACCAACATAAATACTAGCAAGACTTCAACAAATAATTAATCATTTAGTAATTTGAAGCACTTCGTTTGGTGCAAATATGCTATTCTATCCCTGTCAAACTCTCTTATCTTGAGTAGATTCAATTAAAGAAATGGAAACAAATGTTTTTCTTTGTTTGTTTTTCTGTGGCAGGCTGCAAAGTGCCTTAAGATACTAGGTGCCTAGATAAAGGAGTTCCAACCACTCAGCATTCAGCACCACCAGTATACTGATCACCGCCTGATCATCTGGAATCATCTGCAATCATTTCTTCGCTGGTTCAGTTAGTCTTAAGTTAGATGTGGATTGTTCTGATTGAATGATTCATACATAGGTCACTGTGTCACAGGGACTCAGAGTTCTGGTTGTGGTGCTGAAGGACAGCTCCCACCTGCCGCCAGAGAGATGACGACATCCATGTGTCACTTTAAGACCACTGTTTTGAACACACCACTGGAAGACCTGTCTTCCACCCACCTTTCTACCATCCTTGCACGCTCCCCCCACACAAAGACCTAAGAAGAGCACCCAACACCTCATGCATGACCCTCCCTTCATCTTAGCTGTGTAAATAAACTGTAAATAAATGGTAGCTCAGTGGGTAGGATACTTGCCTCTGGAACAAGAGGTCATGGGTTCAGATCCTACCTTCAGCACCACCACTGGGTCCTTGAGCAAGACTCTTAGCCCCAAGTTGCTCCAGGGAGAGACTGCCCCCTGTAGTTAGGGAATGGAAGCGAAAAAGTGAAAGTGATCATTCGGTCATACGTGAACACACCACAGCACACAGTGTGAACAGCACGAAATTCTTCCTCTGC
>JBBPCW010282175.1:0-10893 GCA_037974425.1 Phenacogrammus interruptus
ACGCCCTGCAGTGGCAAATAGCTTTGGTTTAAATTTGATTTGATTACATTAATGTTTTTACAGAAATATCTGAACTTCAGCTGTGAGAGAACACTGCAGTTAAAAATCCTCTTTTTTTAAAGTGTTATTCCACTTTGTCATTAATAAAGCAAACACATTTTTCAACTGCTATGTTGATGAGAGTATTAAAAACAGTATATTTGGTACAGACTTAAAGGTGTGATTAATCGCGAGTTAACTACGGCAAACATGAGATTAATTGCGATTAAATATTTTAATCTACTGACAGCCCTATTAATTACATGTTTCAGTAAACCTGATTTTTGAAAAGACACTGAACTTCCTTCTTAGTAACGTAATTAATTTACACTTCAGTTCTTCACTTTCATTACTGCATCATTTATTTCCTCGTTTCATAGTAATTACTGAACAAGACCTCGGATGTCACATGAACCAGTGTCACATGAACGTTTTAACTTGTGTGTGCATTTAAAGAAAATGTATTCATATATAAAGAAATCTTATGCCATTAATATACATTTTTCTTCTCCTACAAATGAGGCTTTTTAGAGCTACAAGGCTTTATTTCAGTGATGGCCACAGGCGGAAGGTAAACGATCCAATATCCTAAAATTAACCATTGACAGAGAGAAATGAACAAGCTCTGCAAGAATTTGCATGGTTTAAATATACCACCTGTTAGAAAGTTGGTCAACTGAGAGAAACAGGCTCTGTGCAGAAGACAGAGCAGTGATTCATTAGCACTGACTGAGTCACCACCAAACAATGAGAGGTGCAGCAGCGGTTAAGAGGTGGGGCTCTTTGTTTAAAACACACAGAGAATATGATTCAAGGAATGGCTGAATGAAACACCCACACAAGGCCTGCCTTACCTGCAGAAATGATGAACCATGTGTAATTGCAGTGGAGGACTGAAATAAACCTTTTTGTTTTTTGTTTTTTTCTTGCATTCATGAATCTAATCGTAAAACTGAAACCACCTGAGACCTGACCTCTCCTCTTTCCACATCTCTGCTGCACAAAAAGTGCTTCATGCAGGTCTTTCCGGTTCTACTGCATCTGTGGCCCTTCCGTTCGGGAACAAAGCCTACAAATTAGCTTCCTATTTCAAAAGACCTCCGTGTCTCTGACCAGTACTAAATAATCGAGTGCGTGACGGTGACCAGGCCACATGTAAAACTTCAGTACAAGTTCTGAAAGAAATACTGTAAACAATATTGGATCACTTTAAAAGGGAGCCCTTGCAGAAATCTTAGATTCAATATTACAACCTGGCTGTTGTGAAAGAACATAATTCGAAAATAAAGAGCACAAATGCTAGCATTCATAACTTACCTCCAATTGTACAGAAATTTGGCACCTCACGTGTCCACACTTAGTACAGTAAAAATCATAGGGATATGTTTTGCTGGTAAAAGTAGGAGATAATACTAACTATCTGATGTAAACATTTATCAGAAACAGTGGAGAGTGACTAGGTCAGCTGGTGGCCCAGTGGTGAGAGTGATCAGAATTTCTTGGGTTGGAATCCCAAGACTGCTAGTGGCACCTAATCAACGCTGCTTCACTTGGTGAATAGGTTAAATGCAGAGGAAGTTTGTGCTGTGGTGTGTTGACGTATGACAGAATCGTCACTTCACTTACATTAGGAAATGTAATAACAGCTGTACTTACAGTAAACACCATGTATTACCTCTGTAATATTTGTACCATCAAGATATACATCACATTCTGGTTTTCAGATGTCAAATATTTTGATGCTAAGCGTTAAATTGAGTATTGCGCAATGCTGCTGACTGTGAAAGTGCCATGTAGTTTAAGCCGAGTGACAGCTATACTATTTGGACAAAAGTATTGGGACGCCTGATCGTTAGAAACAACTTACACGCTACTTTTCACAAGATTTTAGGGTGTTTCTGTGGGAATTTGTTCCCATTCATTCTATAGAGTATTTATGAGGTCAAGCAGTCTTGTACGAGTTCATCTCCGTCCCGATTCATCCCAAAGGTGCTGGATGGGGCTGAAGTCGGGGCTCTTCCACACCGAACTCAACCAATCGTGTCTTCATAGTCCTACGCGCACTGGGGCACAGTCATGATGGAACAGAAAAGTCCATTTCCCAAGAACTGTGTCCACAAAGTTGGAATCGTGGTCTTGTCCCAAATGTCTTGGTATGCTGAAGCATTAAGATTCAGCCCTTCTCTGGAAGTAGCCCAAACCCCGAAAAACAGGCGTGCCCCAATACTTTTGTCCACATAGTGTATGCTTAGCTTAGCTCATGATGGGAAAGTTGGTTGCTAGCTTAGCCACTCACCTTTAAAAAGATAGTCATACTCTTCTTCTCTGCCCGTCATCGTGTCGATGAACTCGTTAAAATCCTCCTAAACCAGCGAGCAAACCTCTTCTCTTCTCGAAACTTCTACGAAAGCCTCGCTACGGCCAGTGTTACTTAGCTTTAGGCTAACTAACGTCAAAGAAACTTGTCATGAAAACAGCGGCAGCTCGTTAGGTTGCCAGAAGAGGAGAAAAAAAGAATTCATGCCGCTTCGTTTGTTATCAAAAGTGCGCCGTGTGAAGTAAACACACGCTATTTCTTTAAAAACGAGCAGTTTTTTAACCCGGAACGCAGTGGCCCGTGTTCGCCTGCGTCACCAAAACTTTTTGTCCTCCTCTCAGGCTCCTGGCGACGTTAACACCTGCCACCAGCAAGCGACTGGTTGGCTGTTTCGTCTGTCAATCGTTGGGGGAAGACCAATGAGCGAGCGCTCCGGTGTTCGCAGGTGTGAGTTGTCGTCATCACAATGACCCGCCCACCGATTACAAAGGCGATTACAGCACCTTAAATGCCACGTAGGAAGGAGGAAGAGCCCATTCAGCACTGAAACACCTGACTCTGGAATCCTCACACAATCTGAGGTGTGCTAAAGCTACACTGTATGGACAAAAGTATTGTGACACACCTGTTTTACAGGGCTTTGGGCTTGGCTCCTTACTTCAAGTGAAGGACTTAGTCTTAAAGCTTCAGGATTCAAAGACATTTTGCACAATGCCATACTTCCAGCTTTGTGGACTTAGTTTGGGAAAGGTCCTTTCTATTCCAGCATGACTGGTCCATAAAGACATGGCTGGACGAGTTTGGTGTGAAAGACCTTCACCATGAGCACCGGAAGTGGGAGGGACACAGGGCTCTAACCTCAACCCCATCCAACATCTTTGGGCTTGACCTTCTTGTTCAGCACCCCATAAATGCTCTACAGAATGAATGGGGCTCAAATTCCTTCAGCAACAGTTGACAACCTCCATATTGAAGTCTAAGGATTTTAATTCAAATGTCATTTAATGAACATGTGCGATCTTGTTCCTAGTTGTATTGTTTGTTTATCTGGAATGTACTTTCCCTGTATTTTTATACTTAGTTTAGCCTCTCAAATATCTCTTTCTCTTTAATTTATATTATTTAATATTTTTTTACAGTCTCATAGTCTGAATCAGGGGCACATTTCAGTACATGCTTGCTGTAGATAAAGACTCTTGAATGTTGAGCATGTACACACACACACAAACACACACATCTCATTTCTAATTGTATTGTTTGTTTATCTGGAATTTTATGTATATTTTATTACCTTAGTTGTGCCTCTTCAAATGTAACTTTAATTTATGTTTAAACTAAAATGAACTGACAGAGTATATAAATACACACACACACACACACACACACACACACACACACACACACACACACACACTTGGTTTTATTTATTTTTTTTATTCCCCACAAACAGTTTAAATCTGAATGCAATGAGTTTTTATTTATAACAGTTTATACAGTATTGACTTACAGCATCTTCCCAGGGGTTGGAACCCTAATGATGGTCACTGAGGGCAACAACACCAGGAAGAAGCAAGAGGAGGAGCCCGTCCTCCACAGGGCCACACTGAGGAGTGCAGTTATTATGGGGCAAAAAAAATGCTAACAAAACTAAATTATATACAGCATTTGATTGTATGTTGTTTTCTTGCAAAAATGTTTCCAAACAGCCTGAACAGGCTCCTAAAAATGTGTTTATGTCATGGTTGCTATTGAGTATTGAGCTTCTTCAGCTCTACTGTGTGAACTCAGGGAAGGAGGGAGGAGCCTAATGTTGAATAAGAAAATTCACATTTTATTCAAGGAAACAATACAAGACCCCCATCTCTTTTTCCTCTCCTTTCGGGGGGTTGGGACCCCCCTTCATGCTCCTCCTTTGGAATCCTGAAGTGTTGCCATGTGAATTATTCCAACATTAACATATGAAAGTACACTTTTTCTATGCTTGTATTTACAGCACTAAACAAACATGATCTCTTATTTCTTACATTATGTCTATTTGCCAGCAATTCATAATGATCCTGATTAAAAAATGATTAACAAAGAAAAAGGATTGGCCACAAAAATTAGAATGTCATTCATATAAAGACAGTAGAGGAGAGAAGGCCTATAGAGTCAAAACGAATGTGATCAGTAATATTGACCATAGAAGCTTAATATGTCCGTTTTTATTGTCGTTTTATAGTTTTAGTGTAAGATTGAAAAGATTTGAATACACCAAAAGCCAACAAGTGACACAAGATAACCTAATAATGGTATCCCAGGTAAAGGTGTCGTCCTTGTATCTTCATTAGGACATGCATTTATTTTGGAGGCGTATGTGTCAGTCTGTGTATATCTATTCCTCCACACTATATCTATAATCTATAATCCGCTGCAGGTTCTGCATATTCTCAGAAAATAACTGCAACACATTTCCTTGCGCTTAAAAAACTAAAACCTGCTGAAGCGAAACAGTAAATTGTAATAATTATAATCGATCAATTGGGCTGTTATTGAGTGTAGAACAATTTAATGAATTATTATTTCTTTGTAAATGAAGCCTTTAATCAGTGACATGTTCTTCCAGCCAGAGAGGAGATCAGTTTACAGTGGAAAACCATGAATTACCATCCATCCGTTCATCCATCAACCCACGCAGCCATCTATCCATCCATTTTCTGAGCTGCTTAACCTAACCAGGGCTGCAGTCCCAGCGCTCTTAGGGAAAAATACCCTGGACAGGTCGCCAGTCCATCGCAGGACAGACATATTTATATTCATAATCTCACCTCATTCATAATCTCACATTGGGGAAATTTAGCATCTCCAGTTCTCCTGACATGCATGGCTTTATAATGTGGGAGGAAACCCGAGATTCCGGTGGAATACAACGTCAAAACGCCAAAACTCCACACACAAAGATTCTCAGGTGCTCCAGCTTGGAATCAAACCCAAAACCTTCTTGTTGTGAGGCAACTCCCCCAATATCTCACCCAAGAGGAAGACATTAATGGTATTTTTTTTATCACTCTAATGATACAAGTGGAGTTAGCTGAGACTTTCCACAGCCTCTGCTAATGGTACCGGAAAACCTCAAGGTATGTGAAAGAAGTTGGAACAGCTTCTTTCTACAATGTTAGAAAGTTCTACAAAACTAAAAGAACCTCCTGACAATCGTTTTAATGCCTGCACTGTTTCAAATGTTTATTAGTCCAGCAACCCTCCTCTTAGCCATGCTAGCCCATCTATACGGGTGAAGATGGTTTAGTATGGTTAAGCTCTCTTTCCAGAAAAGGAATCAAGGTAAGGTTTAATATTTACAAAGCTGACTGTTTTGGACTTCCGTAGCACTGGCTGTAGGGAAATAAGAACTGACTAAGAAGCGGCTGATTTGTACCTAGCCCAAGCTGCAATTCTGCATCAAACACAATGTTAAATATTGCAGTGAAAAGACCCACAAACTGTAACAAGCAGTTATTGGAGTTAACAGAGAACAGATAATCCACAAAATATATTTTTGCATATTCATTTAGTGTCTATATCTATATGAACCTACTGTATCTATATGGAGTGGTGATGGCCTTGTGGTAGGATACTTGCCTCTGGACCAAGAGGTCATAGGTTCGAATCCTACCTTCAGCACCACCACTGGGTTCCTGAGCAAGACCCTTAACCCCAAGTTGCTCCAGGAAGAGACTGTAGGTAGGGAATGGAAGTTGCTTTGCATAAAAGCGTCTGATAAATGCCGTAAATGTAGATCAATTCTGTGATTATGGTATGCATTTACATTTACGGCATTTAGCAAATGCTAAAGTGACTTCCATTCCCTACCTACAGGGGGCAGTCTCTTTGGGGAACCCAGTGGTAGTACTCTGAAGGTAGGATTCGAACAAATGTCCTCTTGGTCCAGAGGCAAGTATCCTACCCACTAGACCACCATCACCGCAAATCAATGAATCATTGCTGTGGTTGGAAAAGGCTCTCAGGTGTAATGCTACAGTGTGTGTTCTAACTGAGGTGTGGTTGTGTTTTCTGTTATTTTGCAGTTTCAAGGAAGTGTTGAAATACCTGCCTGTGCTAATCAGTCACGAGGCACAGATGCAGCAAATAGAGCCTCGGTTGAAAATCACTGGAGTGTTAATTTAAAGATATTTAAATGGCTTTTTTAAACCATCGTGAAAGTGAAACTGTACAAAAATACTTTTTTACAGCAGCCGCAGAAGTCAGTCGTTGAAAAGTGGTTCTTAGGAATTTATGGAGAAAAGTTGATAGAGAAGTGAATGGATAGACTGCTTTCAGTCCCTCTCTGCCTCCCCTCCAGATCCTACAGGTTCTTACAGCAAGGCTTCCTCTCCTCCTGATCCTCGGGCGACGCAGGTTTGGGACTGGAAAGTGTCACAGCACTGATCGACCCACGGGTCACTTCTTTACTGCTCACTTTCTTGTGGATTTCTGCAAGAGATGTTAGACACGATTCCTCCTTAATCATCATTATTATTGCTGTTATTAAGATAAGAAAGAACTTTTTCATCCAGAGGGAAATCCTTTTGTCATAAACATGCTCAGTGCAACAAGAGGAACAAAGCTAAGACAATAAAGAGATAATAACAAAATAACTGTAACGAAAAACTTACAAGTAACTATAACAAATATAATAACATAACAGATTATGTGGTTATGAAAAGTGAGTATTTGTGCCATGAAAATGTGATGAATGCAATAAAATGAGAAAGCAGCAGCAGAGGAGGGGAGCAGACTAATAATAATAATAAACATAATAAACATAATAAACATTATAATAATAATATAATTATTCTAATAATAACAATATAATAATAATAATAGTAATAATAATAATAACAATATAATAATAATAACAATAATAACAACAACAATAATATTATTATATTGTTATTATTCTTAGAATAATTATATTAATATATAATAAAAACAATAATATAATAATAATAATAATAATAATAACAATAATAATAATAATAATAATGTTATGATAATGGTGATTATTATTGTTGTTGCTGTTATTATTATTAATTGCAGGAATAAGTCTGAACAGCAGTAATTCGCTGAATTTAAATGGCAAACTTGTGATGTAATACATCTGAGGTGTGTACTAACCACAGGGCTCAGTTTAATGGTGAAGTTCTGTTTATTTTCAAAACTCACTTAAACTACAGCCACAAGTCTGCACCGCCATTATGAAGGGCTGAATGCGGTTTACGTGTGCTGAGAGATATTTTATTGATGTATTTATGCAAAAGATTTGGGTGACTATTGACATTTAGTGTCATGGCACATGCTATTTAAAAGCCATCCCATCAAACAGTATGTTATCTGTCACTGCGGTTTCTATTCATGTGTATAATGTACAGGTCACTCATGGTGACATTATTTTAATGTAGCGGGGTTCAAGTGGAATATTTTACCAATTACTTTAAACAACCTTGGCATACGTAAATACTGACAACGTTTTAACATAACCACATTATTCAGTGTGTAAATGGTAAAATGAACAGAAATGACACAGAGGACCAATGTGCAAAGCACAGGGACCGAGTCAAGACACATCTCACTGTGTATGAAACAGAAATAGACCATAATTTCAAGAGCAGGGCTTCAAAGAAGCACATTTTGCAGAAACATGAGCTGAGATATTGACAGTATACAGAACTCACCCCTGAGGACATTGTTGAATGCAGTCTCTACGTTTGTTGATTCCAAGGCGGAAGTTTCCATGAACAGCAGTCCATTTTTTTCTGGAAGTGAGAGCGATAACCCACATTTTCAGAGCTTTATTTATTTATTTATTTATTGTGTGCACTGTATACTGTTATTGTCATGGCAAGACTCGACTCCCGCCGTGCTCCATTAGTACAAGGTGGGGATGCACCGAATATTCGGCCACCGAGAATATTCAACAAAATGTCAAAAAATGTGTTTTAACGCGACTGAAACAGTGATGACACAATCAATAACTGAATGATACATTATAATGATACATTATAATAATTCACCCCTATTAAGCATAATTGTTTATGTTATGTAATTCTGAGTGTGAGGTGTGTAGTACCTGCAAAATCCTCCGCATCCTCCATCGGCACAGACCGCATTGACGCCAGGTCTGATTTGTTGCCCACCAGCATGACCACTATGTGGGGGTCCGCATGGTCATAAAGTTCCTTCAGCCAGCGCTCCGCACTCTCGTAGGTCAGGTGCTTTGAAATGTCATAAACTAGCAGCGCTCCGACAGCCCCCCGGTAGTAACTGAAGCAGGAAACCACAGAAAGGCAGCTCAGCTGGACTGAAGAGCTCCAAAAGTCTGAATTTTTGTCAGTAAGTTATTTCCAGTAAGATGTCTGGGACATCTGGAACAACCCCTGGAGGGTCGGTGTCCAGCACAGTTTGAGGGTTCTCCTACTCAAACACATTCACTGGTGAGGTGAACCAGGAGTTTCTGAGCAGGGAAATCACCAGAACCTGCTGGACCACGGACCTCCAGGACCGCAGTTCCACACCCCTGGGCTAGATGATCTCCTAAAGGTTTTCTCCAGTAGCTTTTAGGGTCTAAATGAATGTGAATATGGTGGTTCCCTTAAGGGTATGATTTCAGTACCTTTAGTTAATGAGTATAATTCTACTGCATTGTTTTAGTTACATTTTAAGAGATGCATTGACGCCATACAGCTTGTATTGACTCCAGGATTTATTCTTTTAAAAATAGTTTAGGCTACAAAATCTAAAAAAAATGCCTTGAAAATGAATGCAGTGCATTTAAAAACTCATTCTTACTGACAGCTTATGCATTGAGGCATTGTGCAGGAATGTCATAATTGATGATGATGATTATTAGTACTATTATTATTATCCTCATCGTCGTCTTCTTCCTCATATTCATTCTCATGTGTGCTCATTCTTTGTCAAAAACAAAAATATGAGGACTATATTGTTGAGGTGTTGCTTTAAAATTCTATATTTGAGCAATCTTTGTATTTGTAAAAAATAATTCTAAATCTGTGTGAAACGCATAATTGTTTCCTTATGACTCCCATCACTTTGGAAAACACCGGCTGGCCTCTGATCGGCCCATAAGACTCCATCTAGTGGTGGTTCCCATCACTGGAAATTCTCTGGTGCCACCAGTCAGAACATCAAAATATTATTACTGTTCACATGATACTCCAATTTAAACAACTAGTAGTTATTTTATGAGTGTAACAGACTATACTCACGCGGAAGTGATGGCTCTATATCTCTCCAGTCCAGCCGTGTCCCATATCTGGGCTTTGATGGTCTGACTGTCCAGCTGCACCGTCCTCGTGCTGAACTCCACGCCGATGGTGGTGCGGCTGTCGTGGCTGAACTCATTCTTGGTGAATCTCGAGAGCAGATTGCTCTTCCCCACGCCCGATTCCCCTATTAGCACCACTAGAGAACAAACAGAAAACAAACAGCCATGGTGTAATAGGCCTTGCTGTTACAGGCCCAGGCCCGTGCTGCACAGCCCAGATTATATTGTCTGGGTCTAATCAAAGACTGCACTTGAGCTGATGGTTTAATGAGTCACTTGAGATGTTTTGTTGGCATCACGCCCTGTAACATCTTTGCTAACTGAAGGTGTGACCAGGGCCAGAGAGATTTCAGGCTGCTATCATTATGCACAATGAATATCACACCCATCCTAACCATCCTAAATGGTGTATGGTGTAATACAAGCAAGCTCATCAGAGACACTCCCTCTCTAAGCATTATGTATTCACATTTACCACATTTAACAGCGACTTCCATTCCCTACATACAGGGGGCAGTCTCCCTGGAGCAACCTGGGGTTAAAGGTCTTGCTCAGGAACCCAGTGGTGGTGCTGAAGGTAGGATTTGAACCCATGACCTCTTGGCCCAGAGGCAAGTATCCTACCCACTAGGCCACACCCACCACCCTTATTTAATTGTCTACTGTCTAAATGTTGATGATGGTTGCAGTTGCTGCTCAACCCGAGGCTCCAGGTCACGAATATTTTCAGTAAAATAACACACTACAATATAAAACACTGTTTTCATAAAATAAAAACGTATATGATAATTAAAATATTAAGAATAATATATATTCTCAACAGGTGCCTATAAAAGGGCAGTGGGGGGAAATAAGTTGGTTGTTCTGGAGGAAGAAGTTTATGTTTGAAACAGATTTATCAGCTGTTGTTCCGCAATCAGCACTATTTAGTGTGGAATTCATTCTGGTAAACCTGACCACAAAAATCCACCCGTCCTGACAGTAAACCCATGAACTGAGGACACTTCCAGGTGTTTGATCGTCTATTTGAAACCAAACCCAGGTTATAACTGAGAACACAGACTGAGAAATGTCCATTATAAGGATGGGAGCGGAGCTTCCCAGAATTCATTGTGGTTAATATACAGTGTTTCCCTAGTAACATCACTATTTACATTCTAGCACTGCGGGAGACAGCAGTTCAGTGTAAACTGTACAGTACAGTCTATACAGG
>JBBPCW010282203.1:0-10891 GCA_037974425.1 Phenacogrammus interruptus
GACCTGAACTGTTTGAATTTCGATTAAATAAAGCTTGAAACATTGGGGTGTTCTAAAACTTTTGACCGGTAGTGTAAGTATAATTCAGAGAAACATATTCATGCCTTTATATCCTGCAAGGTTGATTATTACAATGCTCTTGTCACTGGCCTACCCAAATGGCTGCTAGATCGTATTAAAAATTCTGCTGCTAAAATTCTAACAACAAAGAAAACCCCAAAAAACGATTTTCATGTCCTTACACTGATGCCCAATTAGATCCGGAATTGAATTCAAAGTACAGTAAATCCCCGAAATGTACGAAAGCTTATGCTCCAAGAGCACCTGCGAATTGTAAAAAAAACGTGAATTTATGTGGTAAAAAAAAAAACGAAATTAATTTAATTTATAGCAATAAAAAATCAAACGACTGAAGCTCTTACATTTCTTTTTATGCTTCTTTTTATCTCCTTAGAGCATAAAGAATGGCCTGGTCTGATAGTGTGCTATACTAATAAACTTGCCTTGCCTTTACTGCCTCAGTCAGCAAAAGTTTTCATTTTATGGGATGAATTTAACAGAAATAACTGATCTGCAATGGAGCCGTGATTTAGCAACAGAACATAAGAATCCGAATTTTCCTCTTTGACTTTTTAGTTGGATCTGCAGTGGGTTCAGGTGCTGGCTGAAGGATGGGCCACTCCTCTGAAAGGATTTATGAGGGAGAGAGAGTTCCTGCAGGTCCTTCACTTCGGGACGCTGCTCGATGGTAATGATGTTCAGTATTTTAATAATGTAGCCTTTCTGTTATTATGTACACTATCAGATTCAGTTAGAGAACATTCACCTTTGTCAGCGTAACATCATTTATAGGCCTGCATCTAACATTTATTTCTGAAATTGATAAACTGATCAACAATAGTGGAAATATTAGTGTCATCTCTGGTGTACTCTCACTAAAGTTAAGTCTGTATGATAAACGATATCGTCTTTAAACATGTTGCAATCTACTGTAATGAGAGTGTGTGCCATATGAATATTATAGAGCTTTAAAGAGCACATCTTTATTTAACCAAATCATGCACAGGCTTTATTCTATAGTACATGTTGTCTACTGAGTAATCAGTCAAAAACTGAATCTAAAACTCTACTCCTAGGTGGAACAATCAACCTGTCTGTGCCGATTGTGCTGCCAGTATCTAAAGAGGACAAAGAGAGGCTGGACAGTTGTGCTGCTTTCGCACTGGAGTATAAGGGTCGTAGAGTGGCCATCTTGCGAAACCCCGAGTTTTACGAGCATCGCAAAGAGGAACGCTGTGCCAGGCAGTGGGGCACAACTTGTACTCAGCACCCTTACATCAAGGTGAGAGCAAATCTACAATCTAGCAGTGTATCCTATTGAAACTGCCTTGTGATACAAAATGCTATAAAGGTTAGTCATTTTCTATGAGCTGTTTCTATAGAATATATGAGTATAAGATATTATAGTGATTCATGTTTGTGAGCTTGAGATGATTCTGGTGGTGGCGGCGGCGTAGTGGGTAGGATACTTGCCTATAGACCAAGAGGTCATGGGTTCAAATCCTACTTTCAGCACCACCACTGGGTCCCTGAGCAAGACCCTTAACCCCAAGTTGCTCCAGGGAGAGACTGCCCCCTGTAGGTAGGGAATGGAAGTCGCTTTGGATAAAAGCGTCTGATAAATGCCGTAAATGTGAATGTGAATGTAAATTCTGACTTCCTTCTCAGATGGTTCTGGAAGGAGGTGATTGGTTGGCTGGTGGAGATTTGGAGGTGTTGGAACGAATTAGATGGGATGATGGCTTAGACCAATACCGATTCACCCCGAAGGAGCTCCAGCAAAAGTTCAAGGAAATGGGTGCAGGTAAAGTGTATGTTGAATTATGGGGTAATTTTTAATGTGCTTATATGTTTGTCTATTTCTATATAACAGCTGTGTGGTTTTATTAATCAAAAACAATTTCTACATGACTACGCAGTTTTGGTTCCTGTGGCTTTTAACGGATGCCTGTAAATGCCCTCAGTTCCAAATGACTGCTTTGTAGCGTGGATCATTCAGAATGTAGTCTGAACTGAAACAGTCTGGTATACTTGGGCAGACATGGCTAAACTGCTATTAGCCAAGCAGGAAATGCATTGGATTTTTTTGTGAAATGAAAACAGTGAACTTATATGTGATATAATGGCATCAAAAAAATATCCGACCCCAAAAGGCAACAAAAAATCTGATTAGAATGGTCGACTTGAGGTGTATGTCCAGATATGTGATTTTTATCAAATGTGACTTGAATCTGATTGAGGGCAAAAATGGTCATATTTGTTTCCACCACTAGAGGTCACAGTGAGTTATTGAAATTTAACATCCTGACACCACATGTGGTGCTCTTAAATGCCTTGTACATTTTTACCATAAAAATATTGGTGTTTTTAAAGCTGTAGTAACATCCAAATGCCATATGGACTCCTGACTCTAATGTATATTGTTGTTCATGTATACTGCTCTCAAACAGCGCTTTTTCTCTGTGATTTAATTGTTGATTTAAAGGGTCACATGGATTCCATAATCATTTCCTGATCCACAAGATGCAAGTTAAACTATGTCTCCTTCCCCAGATGCCATTTTTGCCTTCCAGCTGCGTAACCCTGTGCACAATGGCCATGCCCTCCTGATGCAGGACACCAAGCGACGCCTGCTGGAGCGTGGCTACAAAAACCCGGTGCTTCTGCTGCACCCACTGGGGGGCTGGACCAAGGAGGATGATGTGCCCCTGGACTGGCGCATGAAGCAGCACGCTGCTGTGCTGGAGGAGGGTGTGCTGGATTCATCCACGACCATTGTGGCCATCTTCCCTTCACCCATGATGTACGCTGGCCCTACTGAGGTACGATTGCTACAGATACAAGCTTTGGTCCGATCAGTCCACAACACATTCTTCCAACAGCTCTCTGGCTTGTCCACGTGACGAGCAGCAATGTTCTTTTTGGAGAGCAGTGGCTTTCTCCTTGCAAACCCTGTCATGAACACCATTGTTGTTCAGTGTTCTCCTGATGGTGGAGTTATGAACATTAGCATTAGCCAGTGCAAGAGAGGCCCCCTGTTGCTTAGCATTCACCCTGGGGTCCTTTCACCTGGTCAACTATTACACGCCTTGCTCTAGGAGTGATCTTAGTTGGTCGACCACTCCTGGGGAGGATAACAGTGGTGGCGTCCGAACTCTTTAGAGATGATTTTGCAACATTTTCAGCCTGATGAGCATCAACAACCCTTTCTCTAAGGCACTCAGTAATCTCCCTTCTTTGTGCCATGATATACTTCCACAAATACGTATTAACACTTTGATAGATCTGTGTTTTTAATAACACAGGGTGCCCACTCACACCTGCATGTCATTCCACTGATTTTTAAACATCTGACTCTAATTTCACCTTCAAATTACCCACAAATCAGCTTATTAAATTATACTTTTGCCACTGACAGCTATGTAATATTGGATCACTTTACTAAACAAATAAATGGCCATGTGAAATATTTTTGTCTCGTTTATTTTCTGGGATCTCTTCATCTACTTTAAGGACTATTTAAAAGTAAGAGAGCCTGTTACTCTTTGACATAAGGAGAAAATTGTTGGACCGAGTATATAATAGAGTATATAATGTGTCTATAATGTGTCTATAATGTGCCCCCACAGGTACAGTGGCACTGCAGGGCCAGAATGATAGCAGGTGCCAACTTTTACATTGTGGGCCGCGATCCTGCTGGTATGCCGCATCCAGAGACAAAGCAGGACCTGTATGAGCCGACACATGGAGGAAAAGTGTTGACCATGGCCCCAGGCCTCACTTCTGTGGAGATCATTCCATTCAGAGTTGCTGCTTACAATAAAGTAAAGAGGGCAATGGACTTCTATGACAAGGAGCGGTAAGACATTTCTACCATCAAAGTTTGTGCCTGTGTTCAGTATTAAAAAGGGTTTATGTTTTAAACTCGTGTATTAACCTTCAAGCATTTACTTACTGTCAGTTACTCGTTTCTCTATATCAGGGGTCACCGACCTTTTTGAAACTGAGAGCTACTTCACAGGTCCTGAGCCACAATGAAGGGCTACCAGTCTGATACACTAGAACAGAGTTTACCTCAACGTATCTAAACTTCATATATAATAAACATGTCTTTTTTTTTTATAGATAGTCATTTTTAAATCTATAGAAATGCAAATGTGATTAAAGAAGATTAAATTAAATGATGGATGCTGTTCACTGGTGAGTTGTGCTATTTTTAGAACAGGTCTGCGGGCTGCGCCTGTGGTTTTTAGGGGCACCATGTTGGTGACCCCTGCTCTATATATTCAGTTTTTACTAAAGCAATGTTAAGATTTTGTACTTACCTCTTAATGTTACATACAATATTTATGATCAAGTAGTAGCAGTTTTTTATTATTAATAAAATATATAAATTATATAAAGTCAAATTATGTCATCATGAGAAAGTTCCTTATATGGAGCACTATTTAGGTCACAGCAATGTGATTTCTACCTACAGTTAATGCAGGACCATCCGCGTATAGTGATAAACCGTGTCGTTTGAATGTGGTAAAAAAAAATATGCCCTCAAACATGCTCCTAAGACACCTGTATTTGTACTGTACAGTGCTAGAATGTAAAATATAGGGCTGGGCAATTAATAGAAAATTAATCGAAAAGTAATCGAAATCGACATTCAGAAACTATAATCGATCAAATTTTTCCAGGTCGATTATTGCGATTACTTTCCCTTTAAAAACACTACCGCGTGTGGATTCACGTGACCCCGCTCCGTTATGTTATTCCGCCGACATGTCGAGCACGGAGAGCTCAAACACCGAGAAAACTGAGCAACTTGTCAGTGAACTATGAGGGCAAAAAAATAAATAAATAAATAAAATAATCGTAATCGAGTTAAAATGTTCAATTAATCGAGATTTTGATTTTAGGCCAAATCGCCCAGTCCTAGTACAATACCAATGTAACCCCTGTATAGACTGCACTGTAATTCATGCATGCACATGTCTTTGGTATGCGCTGTAGTTTTCTTTGGTATAAGCAGGTAAATATAGTAATAAAAATATAGGGCTTTAAGAAGAACAAAACAAAAATCACGAGAACACTTGAGGCTCCGGGCGGGAATTTTGGACTGCAGCATTACAGGACAATCAGAAAGACCAATAAATATAATTCTCAGACTGGCTTTCTTTATGTTTCTCTCCACGGTACCCAAACATTTATAGTTATTTTTTATATGGAAATGTATCTGAATTTACGTTGTTACAAAATTAGTCAATTATATTTTTCTTAATAATTTAGCTCTAAAATGTATGAAAAATGATTTTGATTTTGCCACAACAAAAGCTGTGACGTCCGGGCCTCATCCGCCACGCCCCCCGTCCTCGTGCAGCTAAGTGCAGCGCTCAAACAAACGACCCAGCATGAGGACGAGGGGGCGTGGTCCACATGTCACAAAAGCAAAAAAAGCTGAGGAAATCTGCATTTTCCGCGTTAGTGTGGGGGTTTCAGCAAAAAATTATTTGTTCGTTTCTCCCGAAAAAAAATTCGAGTTTACTGTATTCTATCTACAAGCTGCTGTGTGCCCTGTAGCTGCAAATCAATGTACTGAACTATAAAGGGTGTATGATGCCATTTCAGATTCCACCATCAGCGTTAGCCTCCAATGAACTGCCTTTCAAACATTTTTGCTCGTATTTTAATGAGAAACCATTAAAAAAAAACAGCCTTTTTTCTGTTGCTTTCAGTTAACCAACAAAAGTTGCACAAAAATCATGCACTTTAATGTACATTCTTTTATACCGATTTCTGTTTGTAAATGTATTTTGTATCTTACTTTTGTTGTTTGCTTTTATTTTTATACGCATTTCGTCTCAGGGAAGCACACTGAATGACCTCTGCGTTTCATAACGTACTGTAGAAATAAACTTGCTTTGCCCTAAACAGTGATACAGCTCCCTGCATCCTGTTGGCAAGGTATACGTCAATTCATTTTTCAGAGGCGGCTTTGAAGCTGCTGTTTTTTCTGCTGCTACATCCACATTAACATTCGCTACTGCACATGCGCATGAACCTGACAGTTAGTCAGAATTGATTAAACCAGTAGTATTAGCTAGCTGGCCTGTTAATGTAGCGTTTTGGGATGATGACCTTTGACATAATGTAATATGCCACAGAAGCCCAAGCAGGCACTTGGTTCACTTATTTTTCGGGCCGCCCCTGCAAAAACTATCGATGTTCAATAATTTAGTAGGTTGCGTGGTTAATAGATCGTATTCCTGTTAAGACTCTGCTTTGAGTCTTCTTTTGTTTTGATGTACAAAAGCAGTAACGCTCAACTTGCAGCAGCAACACCTCATCAAAAGTCAGAATATGGTGTTTATGGAAAGCCTGAAACAGCCAGAATTCCTCTGCTTGTTTTGGTGTCTGAGAAACAGTATTTTTCTGTTATCTAAGAGTCAAGTATAATAGTTTTAGGGCAAACCAACTCCTGATTGTGGCATTCTGCACTTTTTCAGGCACGATGAGTTTGAGTTCATCTCCGGAACCAAAATGCGGCGACTGGCCCGCAGCGGAGAAAACCCTCCGGACGGGTTCATGGCACCGAAAGCATGGAAGGTCCTCACCGAGTACTACAGCTCCCAGCAGAAAGATTAACATGTAGGCCAGTACACATCAGGCCAGCTCGCAGGATGTGTAGGCCAGTATATATTAAACAAAAGACCAGTCAAAAACAGCTAAACCTTAACTTTTAATCAGGATTTCTAGGGTTTTAGTTCAACATAAGTGTTGTTAAACTCTCTCTCTTTTGTTTTTTAACATGTCAACAGCCCAGCTTCATAAACTGGGCTAGATTTTAACCATTTTAAATTCAATTTTAGATACTATGAATTTTGTGTTTGGGCAAATAAATGAGCTGATTCATGGGTCTTAAACCAAATCTAGGCAGAATTTCAAATCAGAATTCACTCTAAAATAATCAGATGGTCGTAGATTGTGAACTATGTCAGATATAAATGTTACTTGTAACCTGGAGCCTTCACCAGAGAAGTTAGGGGGATCCTTCTGTAGGCATCAGCAAAGACATTCCTGACCTTAAATAAAGGCACAAGTGTAGCTTTGTCTGTCAGTGTAATAAAACATTTTAAATGTTAAACCACTTTTATAACAGATTTCATAAATATTTATTAGTCTGTCACTATTTCCCCCTTTCACTCGTCTGAAAGTCATCCATATCAACACATTTTTTATGTAAAGGAATCTATGCAAGTAAATGCGATGACTGTATGAGGATATTTTATAAAGATGATGAATTGTGTATGATGAATAACAGGTGCTTTAAGATCCATGTGTGAAGGAACAAAAGCGTATTTATTGGCTCAGATGTTTAAAGGAACAACCTAAACGTATTTATTACCTTACTGAAAATGAATGTAGTTTTTCAATGTACCTTTTCTACATACTTGATGTTTCTCCTTTTACTGAGTTTGTATTATTTTACACAGAATAAAACAATTGTACTGTTGTACACTAACAGTACAACAGAACAGTCGAATTCTCATGTGTGTATCCAAAGGGGCAACTGGGATATTCTTGCTCTTGGCCTTATATTTCTGCCAAATGTAAAAAGTCTGCAGTAATTCTAACAATCATTAAAGTCATTATTATGCAAAATTGTGATTTCCTTTTTTTTTTTTTTTTATTAAATTTGGCATTTAAGTTCTGTTAAAATGTTTCACTTTCCAGCTCATACAGTATAAAAACTAAGCTGCTGTTTTTTTGAATGAGGCATAGTCATGGCAGCCAATCAGAACGTTGCTCATTAATACACATTATCCCGCAAAAAGCTTAGGCACCCATGTGAATTATTTAAAGCAATTAATCTCATCTGTGAGAGTCTTTCCACCAGAAAAGACCCAGTTTAACTTTACAATAAATACAATAAATACAAACACTCTAAAAGCAGTAAAAGTATCATGATTTTTTGTTTCCAAAATGTAGCTAGAATTTTGTGAGTTGGTTAGGTTTCTTTCCAGATTTCTCCTTGATTTCTCCTTGATGCCTCCAACTAATGTCTGAATTAGTGAAATTTATGAGCAGCACATTGTACAATCCAGCTAAACAGCTTTTAAATACAATTTTCTGAGGTGCCTAAGAATGTTATATAATGCTGTATGTTGTATCATGAAGGTACAGAAACAAAAACAGACTTTCATTCTAGGTGATACAAAGATGTTTTAAGAATATGGTCATGAAAAAGGAATCATTTTTGATGCATAAAACCTTCGAACAGCATAAGTGTACCTCACAGGGAATATTAAAATACATGAAAAATGTAGGAGATCACTCAGGGTATATTTCTTAACCTCCATTTCACAATGCAGCTTTTTTTTTTTTTTTTTTTTAAAGTTTATTCATTTTTACATTTTAAAGAAAATAAAAGGATGATATGCACATTATCTGCTCCCCGGGAGGAAAAAGGAAAGCATCAGCACATAAAGCAGTTTACAGCAATATGGTAGCTTGGTTCCACATTCCAAAAATACAGGCAAGAAACGAAGTGATAATCTGTTAATGAATGATTTTCTGTACATCTCTATTTATTGCTATTGCAAATAAACACAGAAACAGCACATTATACAGCAGAACAGAATCTTCTCCATATTCAAACACATGCTTCTTGTTTCATCCTAAAAGGCCTTGAATGTAAACAAACCTCATGATCAGAGTCTAGCGTTCACTTTCGGTGGCAAAACAAACCAAAGCAGGGATGCAACGGAACTAATTTGTGACCATTTATTATTTTTTTAACTGAATTTTAAAAGGGCTTGACTAATCAGTGGGTGCTATTTACATTTTACGTGGCACATTTTACTGTGACGTTCTCTGACACAGTTGGAAAGAAGGGGCTCTCAGTCTCGTCATTGGACCCTTCAGGAAAGTCCATGTTAGTTGTGCTCCTTTCAAACCTGAGCCAGCTAAACAGTACCGATTACCTGGATAAGTTGTGTTGAGCTAAAACAGAGACAGACTGGCTGAGGGTTAGTGCTGTACATTAAACCCTTTCTTAATCGTTTGCAATGATGACCTTTGCAATGTTGTGCTGTGATCATAGTGACCAATCACAAGAAAACAGTGTTTCTGTGAGTGATGAATGAACATCATCCAACAGAAGTCATTATTTTGCTCACAACGATGCAGACCAGTCTTAAAAGGGACACTCCAGCCAAACTAGAAAGCCCTTCTGAAGATGTGTCTCGCAGGTAAATTTTTAACACGGGATTTGGAGGTAGCAGTATAAAATGCGATTTTAAGCTAATAGCACCATTAGCTATATGGCTTCATCTTGCATTTGCTAGCTTTTAAAAAAAAAGTTTTTAAACACACAAAAGGCAACACAACCAACCCTCCAGCACTCCCTCAACATCTCTCAAACTCGCCAAGCAGCTGAAGTTCCTCCCTCAAAAAAGGTTTTCCTAGTCTGGACAGACTGTCCCTTCAGCCCTGTCACATTGGACATTTATTTAATACACTTCAAGCAATGCCACAAACACAATATGTAGCAGTATAACTGCATCACTACTGCATCACTGTACCCATATTGTGAAGCCTTACCAGGAATCTGAGAGGCCTGAACTGAAAGCCGGGGGTATGAAGGAAACAGGGATGGAACATTCCCTTTCAGTAAACACAGAAATGGAACGCGTTTTTGCAACATATGCGATATGTTAAATAAAAAAAGAGGAAAATTCACTGAAAATAATTAATTCTAGGAAAACAATTCACCTTGACCAGTAGTATCAGATTTAGTCCAGAGCTGCGTGTAGCAACATATTTGGTGCTCCTGCCGTTTTAGACTTTTTCATTTTTTCAATGGCCTTTTGAAGATCACTCTGTTGAATCGGCCTGATGTAGTCTTCCTCTGAACTGATTATAAACACACACACACACGGGTTAGTGACAGGCAGAATATTTTGACCTCAAAGTACAGAGCTCAATACAAGTGAATGCAAACTAGAGACTTCCTATAGTAGGGATGTGTTTTTTAATGTTGAAAATTCTGAAACAATATTATCGATATTTTCAATATTTAAAAGCACAAGTATCAAACAGACATGCTTACAAAAAGAAAAGAAAAACAATCACTTTTACTTGTCGATTTCTCAGTTTCATGGCTGTTATCAACAACTGGCTATTTTTAATTCATAATGACTAATAATGAAGCCTCTAAATAAAAGTAGAATGCAAGCATTGGGGATATATCACTAAATAAGCTCAAAGCAGACATGTTTTGAAAAAAAATATTCTAAATCAACTCTAGTTTGAATGTCAATATTATGAAGAAAGATACCAGCTTAGTTTGGCTTTGAATGTTTGCTTTAACATCAAATAAAATAGGTGTGCTTTCATCCTGCAGCCTTAACTGGAAGTGCAACAAAAATGTGTTTTATTACATTACAGCGACGTACTCAAGCACACGCACCTGCCTTAAACCATACTTTTAAACACTTTGGACAAATTTGCCATTTAATTTATATATGCATAGGTATCTAGACATTGGCAGGAAGGTGGCAGGCTATATTTGATTAAATATGATTGCTGGCTGGATAAATTAGGCTAGGAATTAAACACCGCAAGGCACTGCTTGTATAATTCAGTGGGATGAAGTAACACCACACCCCGTCAGTAGTCCGTCACTTTAATCTTTTTGGGGTGGAGGAGTTAGATGCATTATAGGAGTTTTTTCCTCATTTAATCCAAACCGCAACAAGCTGCCATTTACATTTACGGCATTTATCAGACGCTTTTATCCAAAGCAACTTCCATTCCCTACCTACAGGGGGCAGTCTCT
>JBBPCW010282212.1:0-10891 GCA_037974425.1 Phenacogrammus interruptus
TAAACGGCCAGCACGTGTTGAACTCTACTCCTGATTTCCCCGTGTTATTCTTAACAAAAAGGGTTAAGATATAACAACCCCCCCTTGGAAAACACTATGCTACATCACCCCCACACCCCCTTCCCCTGTTCCAACACCCCCCTCACACACACACATTCTGATATTTGTGCTTGTATGTACATTGTCTTAAACCGCACCTTATTGACATAGTTCTATCATTATTCCTGCTGAAGCATTTTTGATATTTTTCCCATGGCATTTTAGGTCTTATTTGTGATTGTTGTGACAATTATTGCTCATGAACAGTGCAAAAAAGTTTATCTGTAGACACTTTTACACACAAAAACTGAGTGTGATTAATTTAGATTAACTAATCAGAGTTATCTAATTCGTTATAGAAAAACAAATTAACCTCAGAGTCCAGAGCATGGGGAGCAGAACATGAAAGTTTATGTATTATGCAAGTATATACATTTTTATTTTATTTCATATAAATCAAAAATGAAGTAAAATAATATATACCTCCCCAAATTTCATATTTGGGGAGGTATAAAACGCATTGCAAATATTATTTTGTTATTATTATGAAAAGTGGACACCTCATTGAAATTTTTGAACAGGATATCAAAACATATTGAACATATTTACATAAAAGCAACATAGAAAAGTAGGTCATGGGTCAAAAAAATGAACTGCAAGGTCCCAGGAGGATATATAGAAACTAAGCTAAGCTGCTACAACAGCATTTGCCACTTGGCCGGCTGCTTAAACAGCCCTATACTGAAGGTACAAGATTTTTCATATAAGCTGTCATGCTACACAGCACATATGAGGGTTTCCTGGGCTGGCCATCTAAGCACCTTTGCTAAGAGGTTTCCTGGGCTGCCTGCTTAAACTCTGCTACACCACATCTGTGAAGTTTC
Source organism: Phenacogrammus interruptus (assembly GCA_037974425.1). NCBI lineage: Eukaryota > Metazoa > Chordata > Actinopteri > Characiformes > Alestidae > Phenacogrammus > Phenacogrammus interruptus. Next base: position 924 of record JBBPCW010282212.1, read on the forward strand.
CTAGGCCAACTGTTGGAGTAACACTACACCAGAGCTAAGAGGATCCTCAGACTGGTCATCTAAACACTGCGACTAAAAGGTTCCACCATGCAGTGTTGTTGTTGGAGCAACACTCAACTCCATCTACGATGCTGGGTTGAACTTTGGAGCAACACTACTTCCACGCTGAGAAGGACTAAGGGCTAGCTACGTAACTTTAGGCTATGCTCTGAGAGTTTCCTCCTGCCAGCTGTCTTTCGTTTATTGATGGTCATATACTTTGTTACTGGTATAGAGCAGCCTTGGGCCTGAGAATCAGTACATACTTCAATGCATTATCCCTTCCAGCCACATCAGATCACATTCATCAATCCTTATATGAACTAGTCCAGTTCGGCTTCCACCAAATGCTCTTTGGAAATACCACACCCCCTGCCTTGGCCAAAGTCTGTGCCACTGGTGTTTCTTAACCCTACTCCTCTTGACTCACAGCACCACAAAATTCCACTTTTCCCTGGCCCGACACACCTGATCCAGCTCATTATTTGCTGCCTAATCAGTTGATGAGCTGTGTGAGGTGTGCTAAATCAAGAAATACGCACAACCGTGCAGTGCTGTCACCAGGAGCAGGATTAAGGAGCACTGCTCTAGAAGCCAGCGATAGCATGATGCAATTTTATGTTAATCTACGACCAGTAGCTCATTAATAAAGCTTCTACAGGAAGTTTGGATTCAAAACTTTTAATTCACACCAAATTTGTGTCTGTTTTTGTCATTTTTGGAATTTGAAAACAAAAGTCAGCACAGAACTACTATCCAAGGTAAGTGTAATTATAGTGTAGTTCATTACATGTCATTGCATCATAACATCTGAATTGTACTGCAAAAGAAAAAACAATAACTCCTGACTCCACTTAGGCATGAAGGGATTAATGTGTGTTAATGAGGAAGGTCCTAAACTTTGCCCTGCCCTCAAGCATTTCTGAGCTTAGCCTAAACTGCTAATCCTCCAGCATTCTGTACTTTCATTCACAATGCATTTGCCTATTATGAATTGCATTGTAAAGAAGCTAAAGAAATGTCTCGCTTCACCAGCACCCCACCTTTTGAAGATACTCCGCCAGTGCTCTGGCTTTTGAAGTTACATCACCCTGTAATTTTATCAGCAGATGTGGATGTGACATATAATGTTTCAGTTATTACTGAATAACGGGGCGGTGATTTCGTTTAGCTTAAACCTGCCTTATGCTGCTGCTGCCGAACAGTGTGCAGGCAAGCATTCCTAAACTTTTCCCTTTCATACCCCAGCATTTCCGATATGAGAGGATTTGCATGCCCACTTTTTCCTTTTTTTTTCATTTCTCTAAAGCCCCCAGGGGTCTTAGAGGCGTAATCAAACGTCAGTGGTGAAAGAAGATGCACGTGTGTCTTTCTGCAGACGCTCATCTTACGGAGCACCGCCAGTTCACTCCACTACACCACTAATCCTGCCCCACAGGCGCCGCTCGCACCAAACTCATTATACCATTCCTCTCGTCTCCACTGCTGCTGTTCACACATATGTGTGGCGCACCCTCGCACACTTCTGTTAACCACAGCCGTTCTTCATATCTCTCCTTCTCCTCCGTCTCCATCTCTACCTGAATTATGCATGTCACTTCCATCACTCATGCTCTCTTGGAAGGGGCTTTCTTTGTAGCAATTAGCGCTACTGAGCAGCTGCAGGGAGAACTTGCACATTTAGGAGCTCGTTGAACAGGGACTAGTGCTGATTTAAACACTTCGGCTCTGTCTATGCGCCTTATTATTGCTGCCTTTTTTACAGGTGAAAGCAAAAAAGAAGTTCAATGAAAGCCTCTCTATCAAGGTGGCTTTGGCTAGCTTCAGCAACTATCTAGGAGAAGGACAAACAGTACAATTACAATCAAGTAGACTGTTTTATTCTCCTCAGAAATATCTCCTTTAATCACCAAGAAGAATATGAGAAAGGAATGTGCAAGGTAGCCAAGGTGCTTGTGTGAATGTGTGTTTCTTTGAAGGGAAACATTACTGTTGGAAATAGCTTTTGTTAGCAAGATTTTTGATACATTAAAAAATGGAAGAATTGAATATTTAAAGTGGCACTAGTCTTTCAAAGTTACCTTAAAAAAACTGAATGCCTCACTTTTAAATAAATTATTAACTACTTGTAATTTTAGTATACAGTCAGATTTTAATTTGTCACTTACATCATTCATGCTCTCTCTGAAGGGGCTTTCTTTGTGGCAATTAGTGCTACTGAGCAGTTGCTGGGAGAAGTTCCACATTTTGGAGCTTGTTGAATAGAGACTATTGCTGACTTAAACACTCCAACTCTGCAAAAATGCAAAAAGAAGTTCAATGGAAGCCTTTCCATCAAGGACCGCTACTGGTTAGTTTCAGCAACTATGTTGCAGAAGAGCATCCAGTAAAAGTATAATCATTTTATCTATGACTTCAGAGCTGGATGTCATAACATGCCTGCTTAGATCATCAGCAGTAATAGAATACCACTGAATAATTTTTTGATGCTTGCCAGTGGTGCAACTGACTAATCACTGGTTATCTTGAGTTCAGTTAAGTGTTCTAACCAACTTTTTATTTATTTATTTATTTTTGCCTGTTCTTAATTCTAGCTTTCTGTTAATAACACAGGTCAACAAAATATTGTTTTTTGTAATTCTCAGAAACCACAACACACTTTTCTAAACACATTTTTCATGCTGTTTTCAGTCACATCAACTTTTTGAATTATGATAAATATTAGATTTGCTATAGACTTGCATGCGTTTTTTACTAAACAGCAGGCACCAATCAGGTAACTTTCAATATTTTCAGTGTGAAGTCAGACAGGCCACACTGTGGCATAGATATAATGATCAGTGTCAGTCAGCTACCACTGTTTCTTCAAAAACACTCAACATATCATTATTATATGCTAATTATACCAACTATCATGCAATTTATAACTAGCTTCATCACAAAAAACTATGAGCAGGTAAAACTAAACACAGATTTTGATTTCATCAGCATGAAAAAGACTACAAAACCCACATAAACCTATCTCTGATTATTTTGATCTGTTGATCTTTGTAATAAAAAACCTCTCACTTGGATCTACATTTGTTTCTAGTCTTCCCTTCCTGCATGTCACAGCAGTGAAATTTTCCAAGCAGAAGTGCTTTCATTTAATTGGAATTTGCTCAGGGAACTGTTTCGCTTCATCTACTTCTGGAGCGAATCAATTTGGAGTGTGAAAATTTGCACCAATTTCAACTTTGGGAAACGTTGACACGTTGCAATTCTCAACCAGTCATTCTAACGCTTTGTTCCAAAGATTTTAAAAGAAATATTGCACGTCAGCTATCCATTTAGATGTTTTAAATGGATGTTGATCATCTGTATGTTCACAAATTCTTTTGTAAGACTCTCTGAAGACATGCATAACTAGATGATCTGTTGAACACATTTGTACTTTTTGGCTAATTCATTCGGCTCCATCTCCACTCACTACCAGCAAAAGAAAGACATGCAATTTAGAGAAACATGACAAGTGGTAAGTTTACAGAGCCACAGCTGAGAATTGTGTGTTTTTTGTTTGAAATCATTGCTACATCTGATCCATTTCAGACTCTCAGAACTTCTAGCCAAATTTAGAATCAATTAATATTAAATGTCACTAAATTCTTCATATACAAGCAGAATGATGTGGATGTTTGTGCTATGTGTGTGTGTGTGTGTGTGTGTGTGTGTGTGTGTGTGTGTGTGTGTGTGTGTGTGTGTGTTTTCTCTTAAATGATGAATGAAACCTTCTAGCTTGAACAATACCATGCCAGTGAACCTGCAGTGGCATCTCCACTGATTCACTCTGATCCACACATATGAAGTGTGAAGGGCAGCCAACGCATTCAATCTAAATGATAAAGCTCCAGTCATTAATTAGCCCATGAAATAGTCTCACTTTAAAGATTTATAGGCCAGCGTAACAGCTGGCACATTTATCAGTGTGCATGCCGAGTCTCTCATGTCACTCATGTCACTCATGTCATTCTCTTTCCACCTTGTCTCTTTCCAGCTTCACTTGTCATACCTTCCACTGCACGTCTTGCACAAAGACATGGCTGAGGCCCTACTGAATTTTACTGAGTTGTCTTGCATTCTCAGTCTCAGGCCAAAAGGCAATCAGACCAGTAGGTGTATGTGCATTACAGAACAGTTATATGTTATATGTTGTTGCATGTGTTGGTTAAGCCACTTTGTAGAACAACACACACCCACAAGTTGTAATACCAGAAAAACCAGTTGGGGGCATTATACCTATGGGTAGAATTTGTCCATGTATGGACACACAATCCTAATATTCACCATTAGATGAGCATTGCAGATTAGGTTGGCTCAGATTTTAAAATATAGAAAATAGTTTTTGGTGGAAAAGCTGAATATTGTTGTTTTTCACTCTTTTTAAAGCATCTGCAAGATCTCAAGTAGTGTTCAAGACATACTAAGTCCACCCTACAGCCCATTCAGCCTATAGAAAGTCACAGAACTCACCCACCGAGTCTCCATGGTAATGCAATTCTGTAGCAGACTTTGCAGGTGTTCTGAAGGTAAGCTTACATTAAATTAGCTTATTTATTAATTAGCAAGGCAATCCAAAAATGGAAATAATAATTGACTAATATAATTAATATGAATATACAAAAATGTAATCAAACCACACTGAACATTACTGACCTTCTAGCTAAGTAGATAACATCATATGCAACACAAGGTCAACAAGCCTTATGGCTGTAGCAATGAAAATTTCATGAACCTTTGGGTTATGTATTATATAGTGCTTGTTTAACCATTTTTTAAAAATATATATTTTTCATTTCTAATACATTTCCTACTCTTTCTTGGTCTATGTAAGACAAAGAATTATATTTAAGGGCTGAAGTTTAAGTGACAATCAAATAATTTGCAGAAATCAGTCCAAACCACTGTTACTGGCAACAAAGTGACTGTTGTTCTTCCAGCTTTAGCAGAAAGAATCAAACACAACACAGATAACTCAAGAAAAACAGTCAGATCTTAACAGAGAAATCCCCCAACAGACATAATCTCCCATATTAATATAAGAATAAGAACTTGTGGGACTAATAAAGGTTTATCTCTTAAGAACAATAAGAGACCACTGCAAAAATGTTCAGTTTCTCAGGTTTGATCTTTTATAGGTGCAAGTATTGAACTGAATAGTTGTGCCTCCGTTTTTAAGAACTGCTGACAATACTTCTCTTAATATTCAAATAAAAATGTTGTTCTTTAAAGCATAATTTGTAAGGAAATGACAATGCAGACAATATGAGAAACGACGGAGTGTTTACAGAAGTAAAAATCTCCTTTTCATTTACCTTTGACGTACTTCTAGTAGTGCTTTGCCATCCAGCTGGTCACATTGCTAGAGGAGAGTGTTGATTACATTGTCATTCTCATAGACATGCTGATTTAAAAATAAATTGCAGTGGCATCTTATTATTTTTTTCCAGAACTGTATATTACAAGGTGAGGTGACCTCAGCAGGACAACAATACTGACACATTTAGAATTTAAGCTAATAGAGCATACCCTCAATTTCCTGCATATACAATACATTTTATATTCTCTTCCATTGTGACCATATTCATAATCAAAATCAGGGAAAGTATTTAGTCACAATAGCACTGCCAGCCCCAGACGCCTACAATCTCTTAACTGCTAATGCGTTTTTTTCACCACCCAAAATGTATACCTCACTTCCTGTCTTGTTGGTCACATGTATGTTCGTTTACCTCACTTCCTGTTTATGCTACCACATCACCATCTCATGTCACCCTCTGTTCATTTCGTTCAATTGTCTTTTATTTCAGCTTATTGATTTTCCCAGCTTTTCCCGATTATTTAAACCATACTGATCCAAAAGTCTATTGTCCATTCGCCATCTCCACTCATGCAAGCTGACTGCCGTGACATTTTGCTGTTTACTCTGCTTTCTTTTAGGCTTGTGCTCCTCCTTAAGACTTATTTTGGCACTGCTTTCTTGACACCCTGCTATTGCCATCAGCCTTGTGGCTGGACTTATTTCAGTTACTCCTCTTTGTCCAGTTTGTGTCTTCCTTGTCACCCCTCCAAGATAAGGTTTGTTACAGAGCATGCGCCTATTACCTGGGATTTTTTGTCGTTTTGCCTCATTATTTTTTCAATAAATAGTCCAGCAAGTGTGCTACAGCAAGTGTGTTTCAACAAGTGTGTCCCTGTCTGCATCTACACACACCTATATGCCCTGATGTTTTGGGCCAGACTTGCCCCTTAGTGGATATAGCTTTTTCTTTTATTTCTTTTTGTCAGTTTAGTCAATTCCAATTCCTCCAGCCAGTAAGGTCTCCTTCACTACATAATGTCATTGCACAGCTCAGTGTGCCTATAAAGTATGACTGTGGTTTTACTGCGCTCATTTCAAGGGCTAGGCTAATACAAGTTCTCCAAGTAGCAACACTCAGCTCCACTCACATTGCATTCTTTCAGGGTGGTTGCTAAGATCATGGGTCAATCTAGACACCACTTACAGTGTAATTAACTTTAATCTCCTCCTTTTGGTGGTGTCTTTGCTTTTGCACTTAAAATGATCTCCACTGCACTGGGACAGCTAATGGCTAGCCACAACTGACTGTTTTTGCAGAGATTATTTGATGAAAAACATTCTATCAAAAAAGTAAAATCTAAATGTGTATTCCTGCTCATGGTGTTTTAACAAGCATTAATTACCCTTATATCTGCCCTGCAATGGGGGGCTGACCTGTCAGGGGTGCTGAATGAATGACCGAATGAAATTCCTTTTATGCATGCCGAGTCAAACCCTTGGTCCCTTTAGTGCCTGGGTCTAAAAAATCCTTCCCTTTTTCTCCCTCTAATGTGTGGTCCTCACCTTAACTTCAATGGCACCAACTCAACAAAATCAACAGCTTTTAAGAGAGCTTTGAAAGGTATAATTGTGGCGAGTGAGCCGCATCTAGAGCTTTAAATCCCCAGTCCATAGTACAATAACATCAGTACCCATAATTTGCAGCCATAATATGCACCCATAATTTTCACATTTGTGCTTTTTTACCTCAAACCTCATGTGCTGTCTGAAAAAAGGCTTTCAATTCATAATGAATGGTCATGCTCTCTCCGTGTGTTTTCCCCAACAGATTTTTCCAATCCGTGGATTTGTTTTTCTTTCTTCACACTTATTCAGACCTGTGTTACAACAAAATGATGTTGGTACGCTGGCTACAATCTCAGAGGTGGTAAATTATGAGTGTTCCTTGCAAAAGCATAGAGAAGGAGCCCACATCTTTCCCAGAGGGCTTTTCTCCCCGCAAGCCTTTGTTGCTTGCCTTCAGCTTCATTAGCCCTATTAAAAACCAACAGTACAAAATTCATTTCAGTAGCTCAAGACCATCTATACTGGCTGCCTGAAAGCAGCAAATGAAGGTTAATTCAATTAGCAAAAATTCAATGTGGACTTCTCTTTCATATTTGCAGCACAATTCTGCCAGCATGGAGCTTTGTGCCCTGTAAAAAAATAGTATAACACCAATGTCAAAATAAGTTTTTTTTGTCATAGAATCGCAGTAACATTTTCGTTTTGGTATGGATTGTTCTCCCAAGGTTCTTCTATTCTCAGAATATGAAACACTGGCCATCACTGACCTTTAATGGCATTCAAATAAACAGACTCCACTCTTCTTGGAAGGCTTGCTACAAGATTTTGAAGTGTTTCTGTGGGAATTTGTATCTATTCATTCTGTAGAGCATTGATATTGGACAGGAAGGCCTGGCTTGCAATCTCCGGTCTAGTTCATCCCAAAGTATGGGTTGAGGTCACGGCTCTGTTCATGCTAGTCAAGTTCTTCCACATTGATCTCATTCAACCATGTCTTTATGGACCTTGCTTTGTGCACTTGGGCACAGTCATACTGGAATGGAAAAGGATCTTCACCAAACTGTGTCCCCAAAGTTGGAAGCATGGCGTTGTCCAAAATGTCTGGCATGCTAAAGTATTAAGATTATCCTCATGGAATGAGTCATGGAGTAAAAGGTCTAGGCCAAACATAGGAAAACAGGCATGTCCCTGTTTTTTAGGGTTTGAAAATCCCACTTATTCTCCCTCCACATGAGATATAAGGTGAAGTATATATATATATATATATATATATATATATAAACATTATCTTATCTGTCTGTGGTTGAATTTCCTGACCTCTCTGGAAAAATGTGTTAATTTAGAGAAGAAGTATCTCTAATGTAAAGTGTTTCATTGGTTTCTGTTTTCTGACATAGAGCAAAATTTGTATCACAGTGAAAAGCAATAGAGGTGTATTCTGCACTTGGCATGTGTGCAGCCATGCTTAACTATAATAGTTTTGCATTTTTTTTGTGAGGGCTGGTCTGCTATGCTGGCAAAAAATTGTGTTCTTGATCTTGACAATAGAGAAAATGTAAAAATGTGCTGTTTGTTTTGAGACCTTACAACTTCAGACCTATAGTCACAGAAAGTATTTTATATGTACAGTGTGTTTGCTCCTGTTTCGGATCAAATTAGTTAGTTCACCAAGTGAAAAATAATTTAGTTCACCAAGTTGTTTTTACAAATGACACCTAAAATTTAGAAGGTTTGTGTGTGTTTATTAGAGTTATTTAAAATTGTTTTGGCTTTCTGATGGCTAAAATCACAGCCTAGTATTTTTGGGCATACCAGCATGCTGGCCACCGGGGGCTTGCAGCACAAGGTTGACATAAAAGAATAATATATTGTGACGAGCTGGCAGCGGGGCTGGCTCCCGTGAGCCTTTGGAGTTTTAAAATGGGGCCGTTGGGCGGGAAACTGCCGTTTGGCGGGAAAAAGGAATGTTTGGGGAGGAGCTAAGGGGGATGAATAGCTCAGTTGGGGTGTAGCCAGCGAAGGAGCCAGACGTTAGAGCTTGTTGTGGAGTGCTGACTGGTTGCAGGCTGTGTGAAAGCAACAATAAAAGCATAGAGTTTGAAGATTTCAGTCATCTGTCGTCACTCTTTCTCACGCTTGCCACAATATGTAACTGATGTGTGGAATTTGTGCTACAAATGCAGTTTTTCCATGTGTCTCATAAACACCTCCAAAGTTTAGTTTTCGATTTTGTTTGCATTTCAACAATCCAGGTCACTCCAATGACAGATTTACAAGCCACACTTTATAAAACCTTCCTCTACATCTCAGATTTTGATACATTTCTAGAAAATGTGACTGAATATCTTAAAATGATGATCTTAAAAGCAAGTCTACTAGAAAGGGAGGAAGATGTAATATAGGCAAACACTAAATATTGTATGACTGCAAAAAAAACCAACAACAACAAACACACAGTGGAGCTTGCTGTGTAGAGAATGGTCAGAGTGCCGATGCTGACCTTGGTCCACCACCCAAAGCTCCTACAATGGGCACATGAGCATGAGAACTGAACTATGTAGCAATGGCTGTAAGTGTCTTGGATTGATGAGTCATGCTCTTTACATCTTGTGGATGGCCGTGTCACTAAGATCCTTATGTTTCTGCTTACTATGCTTCAGTTTTGAGAACTAACTGTTAACTTGCAGCCTAACACAACCCACTCCATGCCAGGTGCCACTGCATTGATATAATCAATGATATTCACTTACATTTACGACATTTAATGGACAGGGGGCAGTCTCCCTGGAGCAACTTGGGGTTAAGGGTCTTGCTCAGGAACCCAGTGGTGATTTCCTGAAGGTAGGATTCGAACCCATGACCTCTTGAACCAGAGGCAAGTGTTCTACCCTCTAGGCCACCACCACCCTTCACATGTCTGTAGTTTTAATGATGTGGCTGATCGATTAAAATGTGTGTGTGTGTGTGTGTGTGTGTGTGTGTGTGTGTGTGTGTGTGTGTGTGTGTGTGTGTGTGTGTATGTGTG
>JBBPCW010282220.1:0-10889 GCA_037974425.1 Phenacogrammus interruptus
GCACCACTTTGCCTGGCGGACGGACACGCGACCAACACACCACCCTTTTCCCCCTGTGTGTCTGATCACATGCCCCTACGCCAGGCAAAGCAGCGCCGCACAACAAACCAAAACAAATCCTCTTACGCTATCACAAAAATCCTGAAAAAATAAAAAGAAAAGCCGCAGGGTTCAAAATTTTAGAAAAAAGTAGCGGCTTATAGTCCGAAAAGTACGGTAAATTTTATCTAATTTTGATACATCTAAGAAAGGCATGCTGAAAGTTGTTTGTAAAACTAGCAATGCCGAAATTTCTAGAGGGGTGTGCATCCACAAAGACTTTAACGTCGGGATTCATTTATCATGTAAAATCAAAACATCATCCATGCATAGAGAAGAGGAAAGACCCTACGAACACACCCACTCCGTCTGTGTTTTTGAAAAGGCAAAAGTTTTCCAATTATTCCAGTTAATATATGGGCTGTCAGTCTTTGTTTTCATACACTATTTTGTTATAGGCCTACAGAGAATGTTATTTCTTTCAACAGTTTTTAAAGCACATGTTCTGAATGCACCTTGTTCAGGCACGTTGTTCATAATATTAAAATGCACTTTTGTGTTTTATGACAGAAGATTTTTAATTGTATATTTCAGCTATCTTGCTTTTAGGCTATTTATTTCAATTTTTATTTTATTTTGTGCATTGTTTCAATGCTAAATAAATATTTTCATAATTTTGCAACAGATTTATTCATTTAATAATTTAATAATTAAATAATAAAAAAACATTGCCACAAAAAAGCAAAAAAATATATTACGCATTTCAGGTTGCGCATTGTTGTGGAGATTTCCACATAAAACGATGAGTTGGGTTCTCATATTTTTTTTAAAAAAAAATCAGCATGACTGGATCCGCGAGTTCTGATCTGCGTAAAACTGGATTACTGTACATTTGTTTTTCAAAACACACAGAAATTAATATGGGAGATATCTGAGATTTAGTGAGATGACTAAAGTACAAAATTAATTTACAAAAGAATGTGCATGTTAAAGCCATCTCCTCTTCTCAGAATTCTAAAGATAATATGAAAATAACAAATAACAAACAGGACTACCACACACACTAACCTGCATGTCCTCTCATTGAGCTCAAGTTGCCTTAGTTTGCAGTCAGCCTCTGAGTGCTTACATGAGCACTGGCATGTATCTGGGTCCTGAATAAACAACCTCCTTCTTCTCTCAGAACAGGTAGTGCAGCAAGGCTTACAGTGATTACTGCAATCAGAAAAAAGAGCAATAGAGAGAGCAATTGATTTGATAATCACACAGTTAAGGGGTCATCGTATTAATCAACCAATTATTTCGCTTGGATTCGCCCCCAACACGTAAAGATGCACAGGCAAGTTTTAGGCAGCAACATCCAGCAAGCAGCGGATTGTCTGGACACAAATCTCAGACCTGGCCAATAGTAATGTATTCCCACCTAAGGGTACATGAAAGGGGTTGGGAGATGTTATGCTGAGCATGGCATGCACCTGCAAGCCCTGCTAATATGAGAAATCATAATGAAATAAAGCCACGTGCTCTCTCAAACACACACACCAATCTCTTTTCTTTTAGCAAGGCAACTAAACGCATTTATTTAAAAAAAAAATTAAAACATTACAAACCAATACAGCCATAACGTAAAAATAAACCAGACAGTGTTTTATGCTTTTAAGAATGTTACTTTTTATTTTGACATGGAACGAAGGCTGTACATTAAAAACAGAAAAATGAGACAAGGTCTTTTGGATTTCTTGATTCTGTTTTGTTCCTATTAAAATTGCACCAAAGGGAACAGTACAGAGTATTGTAAGGCGGCAGACCCTTATAACTAGAAAACTTAATATGTTTGTGTCACATGTCCCAAATAGCATTTCAGATTTTACTTCTTGATAATGCCAAATGAGTACTTATTCTAAAAATTCCTCTTAAAACATATTTATTGATTTATTTTGACTTATTTTTGATTGATTTTATGTAAATTCCTTAGTGCATTTCTAAACATATCCAATTGGGGCAACAATATCCAGATGTCCACATTCCATATTTTGCAATTATAGCCTTTCGTTTGCCACTTGGTCAGTGAAGGTGCAACACTAACAAATTGTTTTTTCTTCATCATGAGGACATTAATTATAACAGCAATCTGTTGTCCCCTTCTTACTTAGAACTCACCCAAAGGCTTTAACTTTTTCCACATTAGTAGCCTACTTAGTATTGCTATACTTACATATTCTGATTCAAACTGGAGTTTTATAACAATCTCCTCACTATTTTTTTTTTTTTTGTCATCTGATCATTATGTGTTTCAACGTGTGAGATCAGGCATTTGTTCTGTTAGTTTTAATGGCTGTGTAAAAAGCAGTTTAAGTATAAACCCTTGGAGTTTGGCCTAATCCAATCCCATGTCTTTTCATATTCTGTATTTGCAAATACCAGTTTAAGATAAGTTGGTATTTTGGCACAGAATGAATCTGTAAATTGACATGACCATCAAAACTTGAGACCCTGCTTACATCCCACTCAAAACACCCAATTAGATTTCCAGTCAAACAAGTCCACTCAATGGTTATTACAAAGATACTTCTTTTTGCAAAACATTTTAAACTGAGTAATAAAAAAGGACAATTTCATGTACCTTTCAGTTATTTGTTTTCCATACTTTCCAAACTAGTCTGTGACATATTTAACTTCTAATGTAGCTAGCTATAAACATATATTGTTCTTTTAATAAAAATGGAATAATACCCTTATGTTAACATGATTTTAGAGGCATCATTTCAATACAGTTGGTCTAAGGCAGTGGTCCCCAACCCCCGGGCCGCGGACCGGTACCAGGCCATGGGTCATGTGGTACCAGTCCATGGGCTGCACAGAAAAAAAAAATACTTGTATGAAAATGCTATTAATAAAGCTATGAGTACACATTGGATTTACGTTTATTATTATATTTTAAAGATACCCCATTATTATATTTTTAAAATATTCCCATTGTTATGCGTATCATTTATTTGTATAAATACATATACGTGTATTTATCTGCCACTCCTTAAAGGCCGGGCCGAGAACATAGTTTCTGATATTAAACCGGTCCGTGACGAAATAAAGGTTGGTGACCACTGGTCTAAGGAAACAAATTATGTCTAAAACTTATATTAGGTGGAATAAGGACATTGTTATATATTTAGGCATAATATTCATCTCAGTCTCATCATCAATATTCATCTCCATAATTATTGTCAGTCCAGTAAACCTCTGAAATTTGCGGGGGTTACATTCCAGGAGCACCCACAAATTGTGAAATTTGTAATGCGGTAAAAAAATATATGCTTCAATCTAATTTTAATAATAATAATAATAAAAAATTAATTTTCAGTACTTCATTGCCAGAAGTCTTAAAAGGTGCAGGGGCTTTGGGCTGCATCTTAGGACTTTAAGAAGAACAAAACAAAAAACTTGAAAACACAAGTGCAGCAGAAAAGCTGCTTTGTGTTCTCTGGACAGTACTAAAGAATTTATAGTTATATATAAGATAGAAATTGAGCTGAATTTACAGTAATTGTTACAAAATTAGCAAATTATACTTTTAATAATTTAGCACTAAAATGTGTAAAAACATTAATAATCGGCACAAAAAAACCCCAAAAAACATGCTTCTGGTTTTTGCGAATTTGTGGGGTTTTACGTGAACAATTATTCGTTCTGTTCCCACCTCTGAACCATGAATTTGTAAAGGTTTAATGTATCTTTAAAATGTATGGGTACATTTTACACAAAGGGACATTTTAGTGCATTATAGACATTATAGTGCTGGAGACTCTGTGACCTTCCAGTCTAACTACCCTACTTACTATATAAAGGCTGATTTATTGCTGCTAGGTTTTTTAAAAAGAAGTGAAAAAGAAATATGTAAATGTTTTACTTACATAAATTATGTAACATTTTGTCAAAATGTGCTTTGCCAAGAACACTGACCAACTGTTTGAAATCCCACTGATACTCATTAAGACTGATATTTGGCAAATTTGGAGGCCCAGTCAACACCTTGAACTTTTTGTCATGGTCCTTAAATGATTCCCGGACATTTCTGTAGTGTGGCTGAATTAATTATCCTTCCTAAAGCAAAGGTACACAGACAAAACAGGCAGGTCAGGCAAATGTTTGATGCCCCACAAAAATATTTGGAAAAGGGGACCCCGAATACAATTCTTATTTGCATATCTTCCAATAACAGTAATGAACCTCCTTACACTCCCATAAAGTCACTATCAGTTCTTTTAATCATGCTCCATCAACATAATTCCACTTCAACAGAGGAAAGCCCTGGTCAATAAACTGAGGTTTGATAGTTGTAATACGTTATATTTCTGCATCTGGTTCTTTTTTATACCTGCACTCTCTGTTAAAAATGATATACTTTCAGTGCTACTTTGCTCTAATGTGATTTGCAGATGTTATCCTTTAGTCTCGAATTACTTTCGGATAATATTTTTAATACCACTGAACGTCTTTTTTACTACCACTAATACCATTAAACCTTTTTTACTTATAAATAGCATTAGATCACTAAAAAGACTATATTTACAAACATTTACATTATATACTATACATTTTATATAATACATTTGCATGTTTACGAACTTGAGTACACAAGAGATTTTGATGATTTGATGGTTACAATTACTGTAATAATTCAATGTTGATTTCTACTTTTATGTCTACTTTTGTTTACATATAGTCTACAAATATACTTACGTTATTCTGTTTCTTTAACTGTCCACTTTCTGCCATGACAAGAAATTTACCACTTGTGGGACTAATAAAAGGTTCATCTTATTTTATGCTCCATTTATGAGAGTCACACAGGAACAAATCTGGCATAGAAATGGACAGGAGCAGTATCAGAGTGGAAGCTAGAGAGACCCAATGGCAATATCCCAGTCACCACAGACAACCATCTTGTGGTAGAACAATGTCTCATATTGCACTTTAATTTAACAACTGAATAGTAAAGATTTTATTGCAACATTGCACATCTTAAATGGTTTTATTTAAAATTATGGGAACTGTATTTGCTTTAAACATTATTAAAGCAATAAACGGAAACCAGATTTACAATGAAGAACGTAAGTATTAACACCCTGTGATTGGAGGTGGAAGCAATTGTCAGAAAATGGAAGAGGCTAAAGACGACTGTCAGTCTCCCTCGGACTGGGGCTCCATGCAAGATCTCACTTCGTAGGGCATCACTAATAAGAAAGGTGAGGAATTAGCCCTGAACTACACGGGAGGAGCTGGTCAGATGAAACCAAAATAGAACTTTTGATCTAAACTTCACTCGTTGTATCTGGAGGAAAAAGGAGGAGTTGCATCCAAAGAACACCATCCCTACTGTGAGGCACACGGGTGGAATTATCATGCTTTGGGGGTGATTTTCTGCGAAGGGGACCGGATGACTGCAACGTACTAAGGTGAGGATGAATGGGGTCATGTATTGTGAGACTTTTGAGCAACAACCTCCTTTCCTCAGTCAGAGCACTGAAGAGGGTCGTGGCTGGGTCTTCCAACAGGACAATGACCCAAAGCACAGCCAGGATAATCAAGGAGTGGCTCCATAAGAAGCACATCAAGGTTCTGGAGTGGCCTAGCCAGTCTCCAGACCTAAATCCAATCAAAAATCTTTGGAGGGAGGTGAAACTCCGTCTTGCTCAGCGGCAGCCCCGGAACCTGAAAGATCTAGAGGAGATCTGTGTGGAGGAGCCACCAAAGTCCCTGTTGCAGTTTGTGCAAACGTTTTATGGCAGTGTACACACAAGCTAAAATACACTGAGTGTTTGACCTCTGTAACTGCAAAAAAAGGCTTCTGTACCAAATATTAACAATACAAATAAATTCTTTACAAATCATACAATGTGATTTCCTGAATTTTTTTTTTTTTTTTTTTTTACATTCTGTTTCTTACAGTGGGACTGCACCTACAATGTGCATTTCAGACCCCTCTATGATTCCTAAGTGGGAGAACTTTGCATGGTGTTCAAATACTCATGTTCCTCACTGCATGTTTGTCTCCTTTTTATTTGAAAAATGATGTGACTCAAAAGCCATGTTAAAATATGAACTGTGTTTTTGTGCAGCCCTGCTCTTTAAACCATGCCATACCTACCTAATTTTCAAATTCATCTGCCTTCAGTATAAACTGGCCTCCAAAATTGCCTAAAAATATAATTTACAAGATCAATCAAATAACCATAGAAACCCAATATTTCTATATTTTATAAAAGCAGGCTGTATCACTTTCCATCTAAAAACCACCTAACCACAAAGGCAGCAACAACTCGGACCAAACGATTTGTTAATATAGTTCACAGGAACAAATAAATGAAAGGCAAAACAAGAAATGAGAAAAAAATCTGACTTTTCTGCTCAAATCGCAAACACGACAGCAATGTGAGGAAGTCTTATTTAGAACAAAAATTATACAAAAAAAAAACAAAAAACAAAAACAGGAAAACACAGGACAGGCTCAGTATTGACACAGCCATGATTTTAACACAGATTCCCAAAGATTAGTACCATTAATTTTGTACCATTAAGCCATGCACTTGGAGAAAGGGTGGGGTGCTCAGTTACCATAAATGTTATAAAATATTACCAATCATAGAGCTAGATTTGCAAAGGCATTTGGTGATTTATTGTAACAGAAGAAACCAGGGACTGGTCAGTAACAAATATTTTAGTCCAGTGGATCACAATGTTGGTCCAGGACTACCACTGCCCTGCATGTTGTACTGTTTTTCCTGCTCTAACACCTGTTTTAACTCAGGAACACTTGCATCTAGTGTGAGAACCACTTCTTAGTCAAATTCTACATGCTACCGGTATTACCACTTGCCAATAAACAAATCCAGCCCCAAGTGTGAAGATGGTTGAATTGGAGACTGCAGTTTGTTTGGGTTATAATTGCGTTAAACAAAATGAAGGTGCAGTTGTAAGTGGTACTTAGGGTGAATTAATGCTACTTAAATCGTAGATCAATTAATTAAAGGAAGCAAATTATTTCCTCCCAAAATAATTTAATGACCAACAGCATAACACTCGTGTGCAGGTGGGTTGTGGAGAAGGCTGAATTGACATACAAGTCCCGCTTTTTGTCGCGGTTTTTCTTTCGCTTTCTCTTTTGACCTTTCCCTTTGCCCTTCTGCGGTTTTCTGGAAAAGGAACAAAACAAAATAATGGAGAACAACAGAATTGGGGTAGATGATGCGACAGTAGTATATAGAGAAGCATGAACTAGATCAGTTCACATTAGCTCTTACAGACTAATTTGTACAGTTATTGAAGCTTATTACCTCCAATTCCTAACAAACGACAACTCAATGGAGAAGCAAGGGAATATGACACTATCCACAATAATGCAATGAGATTTTTGACGGGTTCATTATGGATTACATGAGCCACAAATGAGACACATGACATGAGATATAAATAAGTCAGAATGAAGAAAAAAGAAAATCACGTAATGAAAAAGTTTAAAATGCCGAAGTATGGTCATTGTGAAAGTCCATGTAGACTAAAAATGACTAATCAAGTGCATGTTTTACATAAATAAATCATTGAAATCAAAACAATGATTGTGTAAGAAACCAAATCATTCTGTGGGATCACCAAAACAAGTGGATAAAGAACACAAGTAATTTTTTTTGTGAAGTAAGGCCTCATCCGCAGATTTGCAGAATAACATCTTCAATGTCCAAAGTCATTTACCAGGAAAGATAGCATTTAAGATATCAAAGTCAACACCTTATATACATTTCAGATCGTCATGGCTCAGAAAACATTCTATTGCACACTCCACAAAAGCACTACAGGCCCATCATGAAAAGTCATAGGAGACAAACTTTACCTACAGTGACCTTCACAGAACCTATAAGCAAGGTATGCAAAGTTACTTGGAGAAAAAAGTATAGGAGCTAAGCCAAAGAGCACACACTTATCTGAGGACACTAAAACATCAGAGACTATGACCTGTTTTACTTCAGGTCATAAGGATCATTGACAATACTGCTCAAGAGTGTAGGTTTGAAGAGGGCACCGAGCATGCAGGTGTCACTCACCTGTGTAGTGATAACTTTAACAAGGAGAGTCGATGACGTTTGTGTCTCAACTGTCCCTGCATCTTAAAAACCCAGTTATTTCCCAGCCTTTTCAAGCTTACGTGCCATTCACCAGTCAGATAGTTGAGTTTATAGCATTTATGGATAAGTCCTACATATAGCTTAAGCTTTATTCAACCATATACTGCACTCTAACAAAATAGTTTGTTTATTTTTTGGGCCAAAATCTGAATATGAATTTATGACGATGAGAAATGTCATTGATCAAACAACATAATGTATATTACAGAAGGGACAAAGGAGACAACAAAGG
Organism: Phenacogrammus interruptus; assembly: GCA_037974425.1. NCBI lineage: Eukaryota > Metazoa > Chordata > Actinopteri > Characiformes > Alestidae > Phenacogrammus > Phenacogrammus interruptus. The sequence goes on from JBBPCW010282220.1 coordinate 8,452, forward strand.
GAAAAAGACAAAACTAGAATGAAAATAGGGATGATATGCTGGTATATATTAAAAAGACAGAAAGAAAATGAAAATGAGCTAAAGTAACCACTGTCTTGCTAAGAACAAAGAAGACAATGATTACTAAAACATGGCTGCACTTACTTTTCTGTATTGTCCTGGATGTCTTTCTTTAACCTGAAAGAGAGAGAGACAAAGAAAGAAAACATTACCTCATCCTGCGTTTGTTTGAATTTTAACAGAACTGAATACAAAACTACAATGAACACCATTGGGCTGTTCAGCTAACTCTGTTCCAGGAATAAAAAACTCTTAAAGAACAACATATATAATGATCAACCCAAGTATGGCTTGGAGATTGACATTTGTCATAAGCCAAATGCAACAGTCACACTTACAGTGGTATGCAAAAGTTTGGGCACCCCTGATAATTACCATGATTCTTGTTTATAAATCATTGGTGGTTTGGATGAGCAATTTCGGGTAAATATATAGCAGATGAACACAGTGATATTTGAGAAGTGAAATGAAGTTTATAGGATTTACAGAAAGTGTGCAATAGTTACTTAAACAAAATTAGGCAGGTGCACAAATTTGGGCACCCCAACAAAAAATTACATGAATATTTAGAAGACCCTCCTTTTCCAGAAATAACTGCCTCTATACGCTTCCTCTAGCTTCCAATGAGAGTCTGGATTCTGGCTGAAGGTATTTTGGATCATTCTTCTTTACGAAACATCTCCAGTTTGGTCAGGTTTGATGGTTTCTGAGCATGGACAGCCCGCTTTAAGTCACACCACAGATTTTCAATACTATTCATGTCTGAGGACTGAGATGGCCATTCCAGAATGCTGTACTTGTTCCTCAATTTTAGTCATCAGTCCACAGCACTTTATTCAAAAATGAAAATGTGCTTTAGCACCTCAAGCGACTCCGTTTGTGGCATGTGCACAGAAAAGGCTTCTTCCGCATTATTCTCCCAAACAGCATGCTTGTGCAAAGTGCACTGAATAGTTGAACAATGCACAGTGACACCATCTGCAGCAAGATGATGTTGTAGGTCTTTGGAGCTGGTCTGTGGGTTGCCTATGACTGTTCTCCCCATCCTTCGCCTCTGCTTATCTAAGATTTTTCTTGACCTGCCACTTCAGGCCTCAACCAGAACTGTGCCTGTGGTCTTACATTTCCTCACTAAGTTCCTCACAGTGGAAACTGACAGCTGAAATCTCTGAGATAGATTGTTCAACATCATGGTTTAGGGGAAGGATACAAAAAGCTGTGTTTTCAGGTCATTTGAGAGTCATTTTGAGTCTCCCATGTTGCCATTCTGAAAAGAGGAAAAAAACTTGCAATTGGCCACCTTAAATACCTTTTCTCATGATTGGATTCTCATGTGTATGTAGGTCAAGGGTCAACGACAAGGGTGCCCAAATTTATGCACCTGCCTAATTTTCTGTACATTTTCTGTAAATCCTATAAACTTCATTTCACTTCTCAAATATCACTGTGTTCATCTGCTATATAATATATTTACCTGAAATTGCGATTCAAACAACCAATGATTTATAAAGAAGAATCATGATAATTATCAGAGGTGCCCAAACTTTAGCATACCACTGTAGTGAAAAACAAATTGCAACAAAACCCGTGACGCTAGCTAAATATCTGATTTGATGTCAGGCTGTGTGGTCATTAAAGTAAAGATTCATACCTGCATTGGCATTCAGTGTGTTCAGTGAAGCTCATTAAAGAAATGCCTTTGTTCCGTAGGGGTTTTAATCTTTGTACCTATAAAACAAAAAGTTTTCAAAAGCAGTATTACATAACATACTAGACGCACATATTTATCTAGGGTATATGCCATCTATAAGAATTGCATATTTTGACCACTTGTTTTACTTATCAATGAATTTGTTAAGCTACTTTGTTTCCCATAGTTCATCCCAGACACCCGCAACATATGTTAAATTCTTATGGCCTATGCAACTTCCAAGAAGTTCTTGGACCAGGCTACTTCTACGGTGAGGTCAAAAAAAAAAAAACTCCACCGTTGTTTTTGCAGAGTTGCGATACTGCTTCTAGTTGCCAATATAAGATTTTAGAATGAAGCTGGATCAACAGAACTAAGTGAATGAAGCCAGAACTAGGATTACTTTTTTTCTAAACTGGAAAAAGAATCAGTAAATGTGAGTGAAATTAAGTTGTCAGCCAGGGAAACAAACCAGTGGATAATAGAGACAGGCAAGACAGACAAAAGGGAGTACAAAAAAAAACAAACTAGAGGTGCCTGATAAACTGGTGACTAGGGTTGTCACGGTACCAAAATTTCAGTATTCGGTACCGATACCAGTGAAAATCAACGGTTCTCGGTACCAATTTCGGTACCAAAGCAAAACACAAAAAACATGAATTGAACAAAATCACTCACTCACTGTAAC
>JBBPCW010282285.1:0-10886 GCA_037974425.1 Phenacogrammus interruptus
GCTGAACGAAACGAACTGTGATTGGTTGTTTGACATGTCGGTCAAACGGCCTTATGGGCGGGCCTTAGCCAAAAAAACCTGCTATGAGTTCCAGACCTTCAGCCGTCAGTTTGAAGGTCTGGCTATGCGAGACTAGGTACCACATGACCCTTGGGCCTTGGGGCTAGTGTTCCATTTATGTTATAATTACATATTAAATACATTCTGAAATGCATTTTGGGTGTTCCCCAAATTTACCTGGATGTGTACGGTACTTGGAATTCTTCACTGTACTTGGAATTCCAAAGACAAAAACTGCTGACAGAAGTACATTTCCCAGATGCATGTAGCAAGACCTCCAGACCATCACTGATTACAAGAAAGTTAACACACTCCCCCAAGCCAATGAAGCCTTCTTTCCTGACAAGAACAACAGCATCTGTGCTTGTTTTAACCTGAACAATAAGAGACCAGCCATCAAAATTTCGTCCCCAAGACAACGAGCCCCTGCAGACTCTCCACATCTGCTGAACAGTCTGCATGGAGGAGGTTGAGCACACATGAAGATGCTGGTCCTTTTGTAATCCCCAGGCATGTAGTTAAAGATTAAGAAGGCGCCTAAAGAAAGCGCACCTGTCTCCTGTCAGCTATGGAGCAGGTGCTCTGTAGTACAGTACCTGTTCTGTAGCTGACAGGAAGGCTCTGCAACGGGTTGTGTCCCACTCCTGGACATCACTGACCTCCAGTGTGAATGGTGTCTACTGCCTTCTTGCAGAATTGCCAGGAGCAATTTACACCTAATCACTGCTTGCCTTCCTCCCATTAGGGAGGTGGTACAGGAGGTATAGATACCACAACAGCATTCTCAGGAATACAGTTATACAATTCCATACAATCCCAACGCTGAACTCTCAGACCCAACTCTAGCCACCACCTACCTTCATGCTTTTTGTATGTATTCATTACAGTTATCACACCTTATATGAACCCCTTATTATCTACCTTGTAATCTCAATGCTCTCCACCACCTTTTGCATGTGTTAGCTGTGTTTTTTATTTTTTTTTTAATTACATAACGAATTCGCTCATCCATTATTGGAGTCACATATCCTAAGGTTGCTGGAGCCTGTCTCAAGGCCCAAGGCGAGCAAATTCCACACAGAAGGGATCCCATGTATTATATAACCATGTGTTACAAATACTCTCATATGTTAATTTTGGCTCCTCTGCACTCTGGTTAGATGCTTTGTGCTTGTGCTTTGTGCAAAGACAAAGTTGAAATGAATTAAATCTAACTCAAAAAAGCTTGCAGTTTAAGTGGATAATCTCATCTGGTCTCTCTAACACCTACATGTAAATAACACTGTTTGGTGCATAAGTTTCAGTATACACCAAAATTAACATTTGCAAAAATATTAAGGAGCAGAAGAAAAACTGTACATAGATATACGTAGACACACTTGAACATAGTTGGTAAAAATCTGAAAAACGTATTATGGCAAAACAAGGGCAGGAAGAGCAGTATGTTGCTACAAAATCGTTTTCACGTCTTTAACTAATGTAAATTTTTTTAAATCTAGACTACATTACATACTTACACATAGTATGTATAATAAAAATGTACTTAGGGCAACTGTGGTGGCAAAGGATGATTTTTGGTTGGCCGTTACCACCACTGGCCACCACATGGTGACGCCCCTGAGTGTGCACATCTTCAATATGTATAGCCTGGTGTATAACGTATTTGTAGATTTTTATTGTTCATGGTTTTTATTTGTTTAAATTTACATGGGTATCCACTCCAAGCAATCCATGCACATCACACCCTTGGGAAAAGTTTGAGTTTGCATTGACGGACATTTGTCGTGTTTGAACGAGGCCAGTGATCCGTCCTGTTTCAATTAAGATATGCCCTTGCTCCCAAATATTCTACATAGTTGTGATGGTGTTTCAGATGAGTGGCCGCCAGCTCAACCTCAACCAAAAGGGCAGCAGGAGTACCAACAGAATACACATAGCCCACAACACCCCCATCACTAAACCTTGCTTTCCTGGGAATCAGTGTGTTAATAAGAAATGATGGTAAATTTACACTGTGAATAGAGCGGGGAAAATAAGTACCATTAGCATGACTCCAGAATGAGAATAACTGCAAATGAAAAGCTACTGATGGATTAAATCTGACATATTATAGAAGGAGCTGCCAGAGGAACTTCATAGGCTTATTACAGATCATTTACCAGGAGCAGTACTCAGCTGGAATAAGCAAAGCACTTTATTTTCATGCCCCCAAATTGTTCTGACACCACTTTTTCTCGTCCAAAAATGAAACTTGCCTTTACTGATACCACTTCAGACCTTTCTCTTTAAGAACCACTAAAGTTCAAACCTACCATGTTGACCAATCTATAGCCCAGTGAAGTGGCCACTCTGGTACTTTATGTTGGCGGGTAATGGTTGTGGCAGACCCTTTATGCCAGAGCTATTGTTGCTAATATGAACAGTGAAAAACTGTCAACAACTGTTTCTGGTGAAGTGTTTTCCATTCACATTTTCAAAGCAGCATCCATTCTACAGTGAGTAAAGGGCCTTGATGAAGTGGGCAGCACTTTATCTAAAGGGTCCTTTTTGTAGGATTTATTTTGCATGCACCACTTTCTGAAAGATCAGTACATCCCTTCCTGGTCAACAAATGAAAGTGAAAGTGAAAGTGACCATTCTGTCATACGTGAATGTACGTGAACACGCCACAGCACGAAATCCAACCTGCATTTAACCCATTCACCAAATGAACCAGTGGGCAGCCAGGAACACCCGGGGAGCAGTATGTGGGGACAGCACCATGCTCAAAGTACCTCAGAGGTGCCTAGCGGTCTTGGGAATCGAACCTGTGACTTCCTGATCATAATTCCTGATCACAGATCACAGATCACAGGGCAAATGCCCTAACCACTAGGCAACCAGCTGCCACCATTATATGATCACTACACATTTATGCAAGAATGACTTACCTTTTTAACACAAGCACAATGTTACATTCAATTAACTGATTATCTTAGTTCTGAAGCAGCAGAACTGACCGTAAATTATATATAGGAACACAAACCTGTGCACCATCTACGTCAAGACAGTCATCATCATGCCTTAAGATATTCAGCTGGCCCGCCGCATCCGTGGAAAATGCACTTAAACTAACTGCGCTTAAGATCCCCAATGTGGAACACCCTCCCTGAACATCTGAGGATAACACAATCTTCTGTCTGCTTTAAAAAGGACTTAAAGCTTGTATTTGTAATATAATTCACTCTTTAAAAGAATAATAAACTCTTCTTTGTCACACCAGGTCGTCCCTCCAGCACGCATGAAGCACTCTCACAGACGCTCATGGTCTTTTTGCCTTTTATTAGAAAACACAAAACTTAAACACAGCACGAGGGTTGAAACAAACAGAAACTATAACGGCATGAACGATGGTGCATAATGGGTGAACCCACAACACAAACCCCACAGTGACAAACATAAATACACCTCAGTGACTACCTACACCTGCTCACTGATAAGGGCCTCATACCAACCAGCTGGTTGGAATGAGGCCCAACACTAAACGTCTACCCAAGGGTGCCCCCTAGTGGCCACCCTCTGCTACTGAACCCCAGGCGTAACATTCTTAATTTAATTTATCTATTCTTTAATTTTTATTTCTGGATATCTTATGTAAAGTGACCTTGAGAGTTGTGAGAGGCACTTATAAATAAAATCTATTATTATTATCATATAAAACGAGCCCTCATTCTGCAACCTTCTGAGCGGGGAATCTAAATTCGAATACAAGTTTACCTTACATTCTTTAAGGGTTATGCATTAAACTGAGTTTAAAATGACAAAGTGTTCTGGGAGCATATTTGGGGGCATATTTAGAGTTTACACTATAATTATATAACTTTGTGTTCAAACTTTACTTTTTGGTAGAAGTTCCACGGCTCTTTGATCACTAGCCACCCAGCACTTCATACACAGAGAACCAGCAGTTCCCAAGATAATTAGATCACAGAGCTGAAAAAATAAACATTTATGTCTTTTAAAAATATCAGAGTCAGTTTTCATTCTGCCAGCAGAATTTACAAGAGAGGGCCTGCTTAAAGACGCTATTTGATATTGAACCTTTTTGTTATGAGGATGTTCTTTGATCATCATAATGATTCTTCATGTTTTAAAAATCTCATTTACAAGAGTTTTTCGGTCTTAAAAATGTTTTCGCTATGGCAAAGCTGTAAAAATGATTACTGTAGAATAGACTGAATTCACAATAATTGCATCGCAGTAGAAAAGAATGAATCATGAAGAGGAGATGGAAAATATTGCCCACTGCAGTGTTTTCTAAGAGAAATCTTTGTAGGATGCCTGGACCTATTTAGTGAAATGTCAAGTTGATGCTGTCCCTGATGAACCTGATTAAACATGGCTTCATGTTCTGTTTCCAGACAGTTGGAGACTTGCTCCCTCTTGGTATCATCAGCCCTTGGCAAGCCTAATTTTGATTTTACATTCAGGTGCTGCAGTCCAGTACAATCCTGCCATATCCTCCTAAGTATTCATTAAGAATCTACCTTGAAATAATCCACCTTGTGTGTTAACCATGGCAGAATCCCAGGCTCAGCCCTGTTATTAGTTCTCCCAGTTATATTACCTCTATTTCCAAGTGAGCCTCCTGTCATGTATTCCATTATCACTTAATTATAAAACAATCCATATATTTATGGATCAGCTTAGTGATAAGCTTCCAATATTATAAATGAATGAAGTTTTAATGGATAATAAAGGTGAAATTTGCAGGTCAATAAAAAGCCATGCTGTGCAATAGTACAGCTCTTACAACAAAGAGCTTTCAGATGTGGGAATAAGAGTCTGGCATTATTTATTTGATGATTATTTGTTTATATTCCCCTCCTGGAGCTGGCATCTTATTGTGGTGGAGGGGTTTGTGTGTTCTTACGATCCCAGGAGCTATGTTGTTGGGGGCTTATGCCCCTGGTAGGGTCACCCATGGCAAATAGGTCCTGAGTGAGGAGCCAGACAAAGAACGGCTCAAGAGACCCCTAATGAAGAAGAAGACCTTGCAGATATGTTTTCCCTTGCCCAGCCAGGGGTCACCAGGGTCCCGCTCTAGAGACCCCTATACCCAAGGGGCTCGAACATGCAAAGCCCAAAGAGATGACATGGCTCCCCCTTCCAATGGGCTCACCACCCATAGGAGGGGCCTTGTGGGTCAGGTGGAGTGTGAGTTGGGTGGTAGCCAAAGGCGAGGACCTTGGCGGTCCGATTCTCGGCTGCAGAAGCTAGCTCTAGGGATGTGGGAAATCACCTCTCTGGTGGAGAAGGAGCCTGAGCTGGTGCGCGATGTTGAGAGGTTATGGGTCCTGACTGTTGTTTGTGCCGAACACCAGTTTAGAATACACACCCTTTTTAGAGGAGGGTGTGCTGGAGATCACTCCTTCTGTAGACTCTCTTGTTCTGCAGGGGGACTTCAGTGCTCCTGTTGGCAATGACAGTGATACTTGGAGGGGTGAGATTGGGAGGAACAGCCCCCCTGATCTTAACAAGAGTGGGGTTATTACTGGACTTCTGTGCTTGTCATGGTTTGTCCATAACGAATACCATGTTCAAGCATGGGTGTCCATATGGCCACTTGACACCAGGACACCCTAGGCCACCGTTCAATGATCGGCTTTGTGGTTGTTTCATCAGACTTGCAGCCGCATGTATAGGACACTTGGGGCAGAGCTGTCAACTGATCACCACCTGGTGCTGAGTTGGCTCCGCTGGTGGGGGAGGAAAACAGTCAGGAAACAGTCAGACCTGGCAGGCCCAAACGTATTGTGAGGGTCTGCTGAGAACGTCTGGCAGAGCTCCCAATCAGAAGGAGTTTCAACTCACAAGTCTCAAAGGGCCATATTCCGCACCTTCATTGTCAAGGCGGCTGAGTGGAGCAGTGGCTGTAAGGTGGTTGGTGCCTTTTGAGGCGGTAATTCCCGAACCCGCTGGTGAACACCAACGGTAAGGGATGCCATCAAGCTGAAGAAGTAGTTCTATCAGTCCTTTTTGACCTGTGAGTCTAGAGGCAGCTGGCAGGTACCGGTAGGCCAAGCCTAACGCAGTTGTTGCAGTCACTGAGGCAAAAACTCGTGTGTGGGAGGAGTTCAAAGAGGCCATGGAGAATGACTTCCAGATAGCTGGGGTGTCAAACACCTTAATAAGGGCTGTTTGCTCCCTGTCGCTCGGCTGGCCTAGGAACACCTAGGCCTGATAACAGGAGTTCAGCACCAGCGCAAATCTAGAAGCACACTTTTTCATCTGAATACCAGGTAGCCTACACTGGTTCCCCCCTTTTGTTTGCTCTCGGGACTGAGCGGCCATTTGGCATTTGGTTTCATTGCATCCAAGCAGTTTATTTTTGTCACCATATGTATGACATAGTATCCGGCTATCATGTTAAATGGTAAACATACTAAAATACTAAACATGGTTAATTATTGCTTAGAAATTTGTTTATTTTTTGTTTTATTGTGTATCTCTATTGCATAATAATTACACCCCTATTCCTGTTTCTATGCACATTTCTTATTAAATCCTAGGCTTCTGTGTTGAATTTTATTTCTTGTGAATTTCTTATAAAACATTTTGGTACTTACTTTGCCTTTGAAATAAAATCTGTAATTCACAAATATGAAGGTCACCTGTTAATTTCAAGATTCAAACCTCCAACCCTGGAGGTGTGAGGCAACAGTGCTACCCACTGCAACACCGTGGAGCCAAATACTCAATCAATTACTCAATTAATAATTAATTGAATAAAGAATATTTATTTGATTACCAATATAATCAATTGTTAAAGTCCAAGACTAACCAAATATCCTTTTTTCATAATCTTACAGACATTTTGACTCAAATGCTCATGCCTAAGTGCAAATGAAGACAAACACAAATGAATGCACAATCAAATATAAAAATGGAAAACAGTGAAAAAATTAAAAACATCTTTTGAAAAGACCTTTCAGCAAACACTAGATTTCAATGTGTTGGTATCTTCAAATTGCTGGGAAAATCATGAAGCTGAGAATATGGCATGGGGGGATAATGTGTAAAGGAATCTAAACAACTATTTAGTTTGTTGTTGTCACAAACTTCACTGTTCTATTTTTCTAAAATGTGGAAAAATTCTATTGAGTAGGTAAGCTGTCCAGGATGCCTCACATTTAAATGCAATCATTTGGACATCAGTACATTTTTCACTGTTCATTTTTCATTTTGCATATCTGCACCTGTTATAGTGTTGTTGTATGCTTTTTAAGTATTTATTTATTTTGACACTACATTACTAAATCTGATATTTTTTGCCCGTCCAAGCTAAAGTGAGGCGCCGCAAAATCTGACAGTGTGGGAGCAAATCTACAACTCAAGGCTAATGAACATGCTCTTAGTCTCAGTCCTGCCGAGGATAAACATTCTGTATTTGATGTGGGGATGAACTTAAGGTAGACTGTGAGCTTCACTCAGATACTAGTATTGTATTTTATTGATAGTGCTCATTAATGCTTATTCAATGACTCCCACAAAACTGAAAACACACACATGAGACATTTTACAGACACATTTCTAGATTTCACCAAGTTTCATTAGCATCCTGGTTATAATAATAGACAAATAATACAATCTACAATAATGTGTTTGTCATATGTTTGTATATAGCAGGTCTCTCAATTGTCATCTATCTTAACATCTTTTAATTTGTCCTATACTTTTGTATTTTTGAGAAATCTTAACACCTCTTCACTGTCTTCTGCACAAATTTCAATTAGTAACTAACTGCATCTTGACGTAGATAGTTTTAACCTACCTTAAAATAGTCACCAGCACAAGGACGTTCCCTACGAGCCCAGTGGAGCAGAGAAAGGCAATGAAAACAGGGAGGATTTTGGTCTCAGTGAGATGAACAAGGCTGCTGTAATCCTCATCTGCAGCATGCACTGTCCCATCAGCTCCGGAACAGTTCCCTAATCTGGGGGTCTCATTCCCAGTGCTGGTTTCCAGCTCCATGGTCAGGCTGGAAAGCTCAGGAGGAGGTCCTGGACACTCTCACTCCACCTGGCACGTCGCGCCAAATCCATCTTCAGAGAGGAGAGTGGGGAGAAATGTGCACACCTCCATCCTTCTCTACCAGAGAGAGTGAAGCAGTCTGGCTGGTAGAACGAGAGTCTTTTTCCTTTTTCATTTAGACGAGCCAGCCCCCAAGCGCCCACCCTGGACTAGGATTGGCTAATAAAGAAGCCCTCCATTCCCTTCAATTTAAAATAAATACACATCTAATAAATACACACCCGACTTTCCTGCTTTTCTGAGACAGCACAAATAATCATGTGATATATTATTATTATCTACTTTCAAGAACCCAAAATAGAGCCCATAATTGTATTAAGCAGATAAGGACATCTTAATAAAGCATGTCTTTTATTAATTCATTCTTCATTGTTTATTTCTTTATTAATCATGTCTTACATTTCATAAAGTTATATTGCATTATTATACTGTAATATTAAAGAGTTTTAAAGAGTAAATGTTGCCATGCAGAGTAGCTTGATGTGAAAGTTCCGTTCTAGAGAAATGTCAGAATTGTTCACAGTGGGGTGAATGGAAGGGTTTCCACCTCTAAATGTCCCCTTGCAGAAAGCTAGTACATTAGGTCATTGTGAACTTTCGGCCTAAAAGGTATATTTTCAGGCCCATTTGTGGTAGAGAGCAACCTGAAGGGCATGGTAAGGAAAAACAGTCCCCAAAGAAAATGCTTTTATCTTCAGTTATATCCAGTAAATAACACTGGAAATAAAAAGGCCATATTTGTGTTGTGTGTAACTTCTGGTTCTAATCATCACCAGTATGAAATAATGAAAGTACATTGCTCTAAAATGCACTGTGGTTAAAAGGCTTTATGGACATCCCAAAAATTTAAGTATGCAGTCTTTTAATCCCTCATGGCAACCCCAACCCCCTTATGCTGAAAATGGCTCAAACTGAAATTGGTAGCACTTTACTTAAATTGTTCACTGTAGATGTCTTGTCATTATTCAACTCTATTTCTATTAAATGTTAAGTATAAAATGAAAGATTCTATCATATCCAAGCCTAAACATTAGTTGTAACTCAAAACTTGAATCCAATCCTCATTCTAAACCCAAATCAAATACTGTAGATCATATAAATACTGTGGTGAGCATCAGAGAAAGAGTTGACAGACATCTAGAATTCTCAATTTCAGTGCTTTATTGTTGAAGCTTTCACAGCAGGAGAGCAGGAGCAACCGCCAACACACCTTGCCTCTTTGCTGTCTACACTCTGAGCTATTTCCCTTAAGCTCCTCCCCAAACACAACAGTTAGCCCGCGAAAACAGGGCCCCGCCCCAATAGTCCCCATTTTCAAACCCCCAAAGGCTCATGGGAGCCAGTCTCTGGCCGCCAGCTCATCACAATACTGTTAATCTGTCTAGTGCCTTAAATACTATACTCATATACTTGAAAATTATATATTAATTATAGCAGGGAATTGTTTGGAGAAATTCCTTAAGGATATTCCTTATAGTAATTTAACACTGGGAAATTGAGTTCCACTTCATTTGAGTCTGGGAAGTTCTATCCCAATATGAATTAACTGAATTCTTACTGATACCCATCATACCTCTCAGCACTAGCATTGAAAATACACAGCCAGTTTAGTGTGTATTTTACTGAGGTCATTTAGGAATTTGTACAGTTGTATGCCATAAATGTAATGTATGTGACCACTAATAACACCACTTCACTATATACTTCAGTAAATACTTCATTATATTCTTCATTGTATGCAAGACAGAGGTTGACACAGATGCAAGAGGTGAAATACTGGTCAAAGGAGGATCTTTTATTCCACAGTCAATATTACACAAGCGAGACATAAAGCACATTATGTTATGTCAATATAATTAAGGTTCTACTATCAGTTGCGTATGTTCTGAACAGCACATGTTCAAGGATATTGGAGGGGAGTTGGACCATTTGAAAAGAGATTATGAATGAAGGTAAAACATGATAGCATCTATACACTTTGGTCAGTATGTTAAGTAAGGATGTGAGATGGGGGCTTTGACTGGTTTCCAAGGAGCATCCTCTAAAGATTTTTCTTATAGGAATGAATGGCAGAACCAGGCAGCCAAAATGTGATAATACAACTACTAAATAATAATAATAACAACAACAACAACAACAACAACAACAACAACAACAACAAAAATACTGCTTCTACTACTAATAACAACAACAACAACAACAACAACAATAATAATTATTATTATTATTATTATTATTATACTATTTTGATCCAAGATTTCTTCAAGAAACCATATATCTACAAATTAAATATTGAAACCACTAACTTTTCTGTAAAGAAATGCACCCCGAAATGTTTCATTATGCAATCTTCGCTCACATTATTTTTGCATTGCCACCAAATGCAAAAATGCACTTAATTCTTGTCTAAAGCCTGAACACACCATGACCTCCAAATTGTTATAAATTTAAGACCTAGTCTTACCCTGATTGCCCCCAGGCTACACCTGATTATTTGCAAAATGATGTCCTTTAGTGGAAGGAATGCTAAACACTATTGCACATGTATCAGGATAAAGAAAAAAATGTTTCCTCTATTATCGAAATTATTTAATAATGCTAAAGGATATGATTATTATCAAGACTAATAAAGACTTTGGAGTATGTAAGCAATCTGTATATATATACAGTATATATAAGAGAGATAGATAGATAGATAGATAGATAGATAGATAGATAGATAGATAGATAGATAGATAGATAGATAGATAGAT
>JBBPCW010282317.1:0-10885 GCA_037974425.1 Phenacogrammus interruptus
ACACACACACACACACACACACACACACACACACACACACACACACACACACACACACACACACACACATATATATGGATGATCTTTGCATTCTTTTCCTTCCTTTCTCCTCTGAGAACCCAGCTGACCACAAAAGTTGAGCAAGTGATCAGAACAAAAGATGCAGAGCACTGGGATCTGTACTCTCTCCTCTTTAAGGTGAATCAAGTACATTTTAGCAGGGAAATCCTATGGATCAGAAATCCAAATGAAAGTTTGTTCTATGCTAGTGAGTCTCCATATAACATGTAGCATTATTCTCATTTACAAAACATGGTTCATGTGCTTTGGTCAAAAGGGGTAGTGGAGAGCAAGGTGGATGTGAGGTTCCCAGGTGGTGCAACTGTATAAGTGTTTGCTCTATCAATGCAAGTTCAGTCCCCTCTGATGCCACAGCCAACCATGACCAGGAGTCTAAGAGAATGTAATAGGCTTCACTATGATGGCAGCCAGATCGGACGTCTGATTGCACAGAAATGCCTCAGATGATTGTACTATTAAATGTTTGGGTGGAAATAGACACGACTAAAACTGGAGAGAAAGTTCCGAGGTGTGGAATGTAAAGTCCAGCAATGTTTGCAGAGTACACCTCTGGATAAACACTTTTAATAATTAATGAAAACAAATATCAATAACCTTTATGGTGAAATGAAAGCTCTCATTTAACTGATATTACTTCCTAATTTACTATATTATAGCAAGATCAACCAAAACAACAAAAAACTTACTTATGGACAACTCCAGTAATCACCAAACTGTACTGCTGGACCAAGGCCCTCTAGGCTATTAGCTGGCCACCCCTGCTCTTCAAGAACTGCTGGGTGGAGCCGAGCTTTAAGCCAGATGTCCTCCACACTATAGCTGACATAGCACCGCTCCGGGATCCACCGAACACTCAGCCTTTTGTGTTCTTTGCTTTTCCAAACAGTCACATAAATCCCTTTTAAGAGATTCAGGGATTTAATTTGATGATTAATACTCTGCCTTGCTGCATATGAAACAGTGCAGAACTACGTTTTCGGTTCAGTTCAGTCCAAATTCTTGCAGCATAACAATGGACTGTTTCACTGTTCTAACACATAAGGACAGAACAGATGAATACTAAAGTTCAGGACATTGACAGACAGTTCACATGGTGCAGAATTAGACAGTGTAAGGCAGTACACATAGCGGAATTCTGGGCAGTGCACATACAAGTCTTACCAAAAGTTGGAAAGAAACATATTTTGTGCTTGTGAATATATTTTATTCATGGTGAAAGGCTGTACTCCTGTGACTGAAATAAATTAAATGCATCACGTTGAACACATTAATGCTTTTTGACACCCGGCCTCTGAGGTCAGTATAGTGTTGATGGCTCGCCTTTGCATTTTCTACATTATGAGCTGGACAGTAGAGATAAGATGGAGGCGAGGGGGTGTTTTGGTTCTGGCCGGTGATTGGTGGGTTGTGACAGAGCTTTTCTCTGATAGTCTGTCATCGCCCGTCAGTACGGATGAAAACCTAAAGGTGTTCTCTCCCAGAATAGCTGCCTTTGTGGCTGGCTCCTGGCGTTGGACCAGGGTGACCCTGGAGCCCGCAGCCACACAGGACCTATTGTGCAGCATGATGGGTGATCATTAGAGCTAATTAGAGGCAGAAACCCATCCGCTTGGTTTTTGCGGGCCCTGGAGCCGCTCAGTCGTTTTGGCTCGCTGACTGAGAGGAGATAGCCCTACCCAGCTCTGTATCACTGCAGGTTCCTGTGGAGTTGGATCCAAGTGAAATGGGTGTCAGTGACTTTGAGAGGATTATCTGCCACCTGCTGTGATGAAAATAAAGTGCACTATCCTTGTCAGACTGGCAGGCTCTTTAAACCTGCTAAACTGTAGGCTTATTCTACAGCTGTATGTGGACAACTGAATGTCTGGGTTAGTAATTAAAGTGGGGAATTTACTAATTAGAATGGGGTTTTTAAATACTGGAGAAACAGACTGTAAATACTGCCTAGGTTGAAAGATTTCATTCTTGTTTAGGATAAACTCTGTTGTCTAAAGTAATTTACAGAAAGGGTTGTTATTTAAGTAGCTTTTGCTTTGCCTGAGACAACTCACTTCAGTTATAGATACACTGTTCACACGACTTTGTACAAATGTCATAGAACAACAGTATCCACAAACTACAAATTTTCTGAAGTTGCCAAGCAGTCTGTCTGCATAAAAATCACAAAAGCTACTGCAGTGGGACGTTTTGCAGTGGGAAATGATTTTAAATTGAAAAAATGAAAATTGTCCAAGTGGATGGAACAACATCATTTCAAAGCCACGAAATGGAGTAAACACTGTTCAAAAATACAGTGAAATTAACATTACGTTTCTAGCAGTTGTCGTAGTCGATACTTTGCAGTAAAAGACTGCAATCATACATCATTCAAATCACAATAACTACTAAAAACACACAATACGCTCTTGTTGTAATATTAGTGTGAGCATAGGTAAAGCAAAAATAATGGCATAGTGTACTTTTGGTTTTCAACAGATTTTGTGTGTTTTTTGTTTTTATTCAGCTACCACAACCCGCAAGCCTCTGCTGCCCTCAGTTGAAGTTCCTGATGATCCTGATCGTAAGTTTACATCATGCATATAGACACATTTTACACATTTTGAGCACCTCTGGGGTTTTTTTTTCAGATAATTTAATTGTGAACCATATATGTCTTATATGTGCTGCTGCTCTTGTCTTGTAGAGTACATGTATGTCCTGGACACTCCTACAGTGGTGGGCATTGCCTTTGCAGCCTTTGTCATTGGAGCCATGCTGACAGGAGCCCTGTGGTTCATTTATTCACATACAGGTGAGATGCACCACACACTCACTCACTCTCAGTGTCTGCACTCTTTCTGCCTGTAAGATTGGAATGTAGAATGACAACATGATCTGAAAGAACTGGTCGCCAAGCTGAGCATTTTATTTGATACATCAGTACAGTCTATATTAGGGCTCAGATAAATTCATATCTTATTTTTACTGTTGCTTTACCTTTTAAATGGGCTCTGTTTACACAACTTTGTACAAATGTCATAGACTGATATTATCCCCAAACTAAAGTTTCAGAAGCCAGGAAATGGAGTAAAGGTGCGTGTTAGAGCCACTTATAATATGAAAATTGTGTATTTTAGAGACTTTATTTGTTAAACTTACACTGAATTGATTTGTACCAACCTTAATACGTATACCTCTCTCAAACTTGCTGGATAATCCAGACTATTATACCTCATCTCTCTAACCCAAGAACAACCCAGAATATTTTGCACTGAAGTTCATGTAGTTCCCGAAAAATATAGCTTACTCAAAAAACTGGAATTAGTCACAAAAACCGTAATAATCATAGTTAGAGAATTCCATCATCCTTCCAAAATAGGGAGCAGAAAAACAAAATTCCTCTTTTGATGGTGTGGAAAAGCTGCAGAGTGCTGACAGCAGTATTGTAACAATAACACATGAACACTGGCATTTAGCTCCTTCCTGTCGGTCAGCTGACGCTCGCGCGCTCCTTCCGTTCTTTCAGCCACTGGTGGGGCAGTGGGCACTCATGGGGCTGACCAGGGGTATTCTGGGTACAATGAAACTACACTGGAATTCCCCGAAGTGAGGGTCTTCTCAGGCCTTGCAGGAATACACACACACACACACACACACACACACACACACACACACACACATACACACACACACACACACAAAACAATCCTTCCTCTGAATGCCAAGATTCGCCCCCCTCCCCTGGCCCGCTGTCGCCATGCTGATGACCCTCTGTGACCCCTCAAAGGAAGAGCATGCTCTTTCTCTCTGCCCCCGCTTCCCACCCTGGTGCCACTCCTCAGTCACAGTCCACAGTGGCACTGAACTGCTTTTACTAGAACTTAACTAGAATTTTTACAGCGGGCCTTGCCAGCCATAAATGGTGTGCAGTTTTAGGTTTGCAGAAAAATCTCATTTACATCATTCACTCCATCTGAACAAAATACATGGATGTGTGTCATAAAGTGTCAGAAACCATATTTTAGAGATTTGCAGGTTTTTTGGGGAAATATTTATTTTAAAAGGAGCTTGATTTAGGTCAAACCAATAATCGGTGTTAGCATTAGCATTAATAATGCTAAAATGACTGGATGACTTTTGTTTTTTGTGTATATAAATGCCAGATCAGGTGTCCGCCTGAGAGTGGGCTTCACCTGTTTCCACCTGTTTGTGCTGGAGAAAGTCAGTTATTCAGTTTTTACAGGCTTCCGGCAGAGAGCAAAGTCTTTTGATAGGACTGACTCCCAAAGATCAACTTTGTTTTGTTCTGACGGAAACGTATGTACTTGGATTTAACAGGTTGCCAGATTGGGATAAATCCTCTGTAGGGATAGGTACTAAAGGTTATCGACTGTAGTAATATCTTATTTAGATGCGTAATTAATACATAGTTAAATGATGAAGTGCATGCGCGTTCCATTTACATTCTGTGTTCTAGAGTGCACTTCTCACTTCTTTTGTTCATTTGGATGCCAAGAAATGGGTAGCAAGTGAAAATTGGCACTTGAAGTTAAGCCATTCGATAGGAAAGTGTTAAGTCATGTAGCTGAAATGCCCTTAAAAGGGATGGTTTGTGATGTAAAATATACCCCCGAAGGTTTTATGGGTATTAAAAGCAGCTTAAAATAACTTTAGCACTGCAAGAGCATGAGCAATGTTAAAATAAAGAGTTCTTTCCTCTGGAGGCAAAGGCAGATCTAGACAAAAACTAGTAAAGAGGCAAGAGCGTCTCACTGCTTTTTTTCTCGTCTTCTTTTTATCTCTCTCTCCATTTGATGTATGGAGTGATCCTGAACTCTCCACACACTTTTATATAAACACACTTCAGTACTTCAGCCAGAATCCCCACAGCTGTAGAAAACTGACACCCATTAGTGGTAGACAGACGGCTTTCTGGAGAAAGCGGGACTGAGAAAAGCATGGGTTAACAAGGATCCGTCTAGAATTTCTAAACAAATGTAATTGCATTATTGAATCTTTAATTACATTACTTATTTAATCACTGGTAATACCATAAACGTGATAGAGCATTGCAAATAGCATATAGCCATCTGAGAAAATGAAATCTGTAAGTAAGCATCAAAAAAATACAAACAAACAAATCAATAAAAATGCGTAGTGACTTCGTGTGTGTGGGAATGTTAGCTTAGTCATTTCCAAATTTTCCTCCTTGGTTAAGGAGTTAGAGGAAGCAACATTGATCTGTATTCATTTTTTACTATCTAATACCTGCTTCAGCCCTTCATTGGGTTGCATCAGGAGTTCCTGATGGAATTTGACAGTGAGTGCAGTGAGAGGTCAGTAACTGTGTCCATTTGATTGTATTCTGTCCACTATGAATATGAAAACATAATTGTTTATTTTGGGCATGTCTCTACCGTTTTTGCATGCATGTTGGCCATTCACTTAATTTCTGACAAGTAAAGATATAACGTTATCTTGACCACATGCAAACGATGAGGATCATTTTTTGGCTTTCAATTGTACAAAGTTTAAACTGTACTTCAGGGTTGTCATAAAACATCTTATTAAAATGGTCTGTTTGGGGTCCTTGACTCCTTCTAAGGGGGCGTCGACATCTAGGGCACTGGCATAGTTCAATCTTACATTTACTGCAATAGTGTGAACTCTGCTCTTCAAGGATGCTGCTGCATAACTTTACCACTTTCATCTTCATGCGAAAACATACTGCATAACAAACTTCAGAGAGGCAGACCTCATTTCTTTTTGAGGACGTTACATGCGGAATGCAGAGGATGCAATGGCTAAAGAACAGCAGTGATACTCTCGGCCTCTCTGTGATTCATCACAGTGATAGGTTAAAGAGTTTACCCTCAGGGACAGTGAGGAGTCGCACAGGACAGGGTCAACACACTGTCATCTCACACACACACACACACACACACACACACACATACACACACACACACACACACACATACACACATAGTGTGAGTGATGTTCCAAAAAGAGCTGTAAGTGTAATGATGAAAATAAAGTATTGAAGTTATTTTAAACTTACATCTACATCTAAATGTTGTTCAAAGCATGTTAAACAAAACTAATTTGAAATGTGTTCTTTATTACATTAAATATTTGTATGATGAGTGATTTCAGTCTCTTGAATGGTTGTGTGTGGGGCAGTGTGTGCAGATTTTTATTGGGAGGTGGGTGAGAGGATCAAGAGAACGCTCTGAACACACTGAAGCCGAACGCCAGGCTGCAGTTTGCCGTTAGAAGAGCGGCCTTTTTTAGCTCGGGCTGCTTGGCAGCACATCTCTGGCAAACATCAGCGGCAGAGGGGCCTAAGAGGGGGAAAACAGACAGACTGCGGGTCCAATAGAGGGCTGAGGAGAAAACACGCACACGCACATGCAAGAGCACATGCAGGAAGGGAGAAATGTTCCAAACGCAATTGCAGTGATTAGAAAACACTTTCCCTCTCTCTCTCTCTCTCCCTCTCTCTCACCCCCTCTCTCGCCCTTATTCGATCTCTCTCACCCTGTCTCTCCCTCTTTCTCTCTCTCTCCCCCTCTGTCTCTCTCTCTCGTTCTCTCTGTCTCTCCCTCTGCCTTTTGCCTGCTTGCTCCTACTTTCTCTTTTTCTCTCAAACACAAACACACACATACAATCATGGTACGTGGTCAACCTGTGGCTAAAGCATGTGTAGACATACAGACTGATTCTGCGGCCTGGGGTTTTAAGCAATAGCTCTGTTTGGGCATTGTGTTTAAATACTGGTGAAGCACCGTGCCAAGGATCTGAAACAAACACAGGATTCTGTGTTTAGGATTCAATCAAAAACACTTAACTCGCTCATCAGAAGAATTCCTGTTTCCCCATACTGGTCAAACGTCACTTTAGGATGGAAAAATCAGTCTATAGGACATAAAGAGAGAGATAGAAAAACAGAGAAAGGCTTATTATTCACTATGATAATGTATATTGAATAACAACAGTATAATATTAACTACCACTCAGTAACAGTTATGTAGTAAGTAATGTGTAATTTGTATATAAAATAATTGGTATTGAGAGGAATTCATCTGGACACTAAGCAATTAAGAGGTTAATGCTGTTGATTTAGTCTGTGTCTGAGTTATTGTTGAGTCACACTGAGTGTGTCTTTAGACTTTGTGTCAATTTTTCCAGAACATCACTGGCCTCAAAACATTTGAAAAAACTAATCATAAACATGTCCACCCTCTCTCTCTCTCTCTCTCTCTCTCTCTCTCTCTCTCTCTCTCTCTCTCTCTCTCTCCCCCTCACTCTTTCTGTCTCTGTCAATCTGTTTCTCTGTGTGTCTCTCTCTCTCTTTCTCTGTCTTTTCTCTCTCTTTCAGGCTCAGATACAGGACACAATGTGACCACAAGAGCACAAGAGTTTATTAACACACAAAGAATAAGGTAGAGAAAAACTACTTAGGTACAAAACCTCAGAGAGACGTAGATCCCTAGTAAAATAGAAAGACCCCCAAAGCTCTAGCATAATTGTGTATGCGGTTTATTTGGTTCACCTTTTGTGTTGAGATCCCGATGATAAATTAGAGCACAGTTCACCTGCTGCTCGAGATATACATCCCATTCAGCAATGTAAAAGGACCACCTCTGACCAGACATGGTGTTTCTGATGGATCGGTCTCAGCACAGCAGTGACACTGTTGTGGTGGTACAGTAGTGTGTGGATTTAATTACTCTCTCTCTCTCCCTCTCTCTCTCTCTCTCTCTCTCTCTCTCTCTCTCTCTCGCTATTTAGGAGATTCAGCAAGCAGGCAGCAAGTTCCACAGTCTCCACCTGCCTCTGAGAACAGCAGTGCAGCCCACAGCATCGGCAGCACCCAGAGCACACCCTGCTCCAGCAGCAGCAATGCATAGCACCACCTTCTTCGTCCCTGTCCACATCTCCTTTACCTGTGGTCAGACCTTCGCATGTGGCCTTCTTTTCTTCTGGACACACTTCATTTACCTGTGACTAAAGATCCCTTACCTTTTGCCATATTGGCTCCTTTACCCATGACCACAGGTCTTTCACCAGTTTTTCACTGTGCAGAACCATTTTGTCCTGGCAACACCTCTTCTGTCCCTGTTTTCTTTCTATCTGTATTCTTTCTAATTGATATAATCAGTCTCAGAAGCTTTTTAAAAGCGAGCGACTGAATTTTGTAGCAGACATTGGCGTGTAACTGGTTAGTTACTTTTGGCTTGGAGGTGTAACTGTGCTGTCTTTAACTGAGCTAGGAATGCTGGAACAAAGCATTTGGAAGACAAATCAGAGATGAAAGACGATTCGTTGGTGAGAAACCAGCCAGTCTTTACACGCTGCTTTATGAAAAAAAAAAAACGACTACAACAGAGAATTGTGTTTTTACCATATATGGATGGGAAACATCTGTACATAACAAAGCGTGTTTACTCCAATCATTCTTACGGCCTGGAAGCATTTGGAAGAACTAGACTGAGGCAGAGACTGCCTGTGGTTGCACAATGCTGCAGCTTTGCTTCTACACTCACAAAATTGTGGTCATTGAATAATTAGCATCATGTCTGTCTTGTTTCAAGGCAAGCATATGATCCAGAATTAAAAAGAGAATGATGCCATGCACATTTAAGGTAAATGAATGGACTTGATCAGTTGATTTGCTATCAAATGTGCTCTAATAGCGAAAGCTATTTCATGCTTTTGCACTTTTATACACTTGCCTGCGAAGAGCATTGGTTTCTGAATGGAGCTTTGAAGTGCGCCGAGGACAAGAATGATTGGAGTAAATGTCTTAAAAGAGGCATTCTGGTTTTATCAGATAATAACATTTATACATAAATGTATTGTAAAATAAAATAGATATTTTTCGTAAAAGTTTATATAAAGAATTTACAAATATACAGAACATAGTCACAACATAAATGAGTTTATTATCCTGCCATAGATAGATCAAGCTATTCTCAAGCTGTACACCATTTATACAACATCATTTTCTAATATAAAGATAGTATAAGAATAATATTTAAGAGTCTATTTATTTATTGATGTAAATGTTCATCCGCCATGTTCAACGACTTGGCTTTGACAATATAGCAAGATTAAGAAATTAATGACAGAAACATTCTTACAGATGATTATTAATGATCACATGAATTATTGCAGAGAAGATAGTAAACAGTTACAAAAGCTGTAAGTTAAGAATTTCTTACTACTTTGCTTTTAAAGCTTTATAAGCTACTGGCAAAAAAAAAGCAGCAATGTATATGCATCACTAACGAATCACTGAAAGACTCTGTAAAGAGTGAACATATCTGGGCATTATATCCAAAGTTAAAGCATTTGTGCAAGAAACGGTTTATTTTTATAGATTTATTCAGATTTGTCTGCTAGCTGCATCACATATGGAATAGATTTATTTCTTATTTACACCCAAAACAGAAGATCTAGCTTTAACTCGAGACATTTCTATGCTCCGCATTCTTCCATAGCAACTGTTGCTGGGTCAGACGAGCTTTACAGAACCCATTCAACTAAATGAGTATAGTCTTGTTTCTAAAAACCTGGATCTAAACAGTTTCTGTTCCACATATTGGGAGAAAAATTAAACATACTTGCAAAATTAATGGCACATTATTTATATATACATATATAAATATAAATCTGTAAATCTTGCACTTTAAATTAAGCATTCTGGACAAAAGAATTTTAGCTTTAACCAACATTTGGTTCCTCTTACCCAAATTAGCAACAGCTGTGATAAAAGAATATGGAGCAGGGATAGGCTAGATGTAAGTCTCTTTAAAATGTCCTATGTTGAAACCAGTGTGCCTCGCAAATGCATATAAAAACAACATTCACAGAAAAGCTGGATGATTTTTATATCTGTTCAATTTGCCCCACTCTGCATCAGTGTTCAGATTTTACACTAACATTCCAGCTAATAGTGAATATGCATCATTACTTTACTTTTGTTGTAAATTTCGTGCTGCATTTTCAGTACTGGGGCTCTGTAGAACTTCAGGAGGCGCGTGCCTTCGAGCGTTTTGCTTATTGTATATGACATTTCTCGTATGTGTGAATACAAAGCAAAGCCAAAACAATCCCACCGTCAAAAGTGTACATGAATGTTGAAATATTTAAAGTGCCTTAACTTCAGATCATGCATTGTTGAATAGAGTTACGTGTATTATTTTACATAAAGAAGGGAACTGGTTGGTCTAGCTCGCTTTGTACAATGCATGCATCGTAGGTGTCTGGATGTGAAACCGCAGACTGTTGATTTGTATCTCATCATAACCTTCTGTGTCGCTTGCTGCAGGATCTATAGAATGTATTTTATTTTAAAGCTTTTAAGGCAGTGTAAACTTGTATAGATGCCTTCAGAGAGAGGAAACAGAGTATGACTATATATTTGTGTATAAAGTTATATTTTTGAAAAGTATGATCTAGAGCCAAGCTATAATTTTAATTGCATACTGTGAATTTTGTGGGCCTGTTTCTATGTGATGTGACTTTTTGACAATCCATGGTTCTATGTTTAAGCTTTTCTTTTTCTCAATGCTGTGATTATCTGTCGGTGATATTTCCCTTTTTTTCTGTTTAATTTTTATTCAACGATAAAAAAGCACATTTGTTTTATTTGCCCATGAACCCCATTTTAATATTACTTCTCTCTTCTAGAATTTTTTTTTTGTTTGTTTACAGTTTCAATATTGAACATGGATGGCATGGTGTGGTTGTTGTGTGTGTGTGTGTGTGTGTGTGTGTGTGTGTGTGTGTGTGTGTGTGTGTGTGTGTGTGTGTGTGT
>JBBPCW010282349.1:0-10883 GCA_037974425.1 Phenacogrammus interruptus
CTTTTTTTTATATGATGTAAATAAATAAAGAAAAAGAACCACGGCAGCTCTTTTGATTAGAGGTCTGCATGTGGGCCTCTGCATGTGGGCCTCCTGCCTGAGCAAACTCAGCCAAAGTGTGACAAAATCTACTTTATTAGGAGACAAGAGAGGGTTAAAATTTCAGTTATTTCCTGTCTGATGAGTAAGATGAATTTTGTAATTTCTATTTTTATACAAAAAAAGTTACAATTTTTGAAAATTTTTACATAATAAATTCTCTGAGACCTCTAATCAAAAGAGCTGCACTCGACTGAATTGGTGGGTAAGGCAGGTATGCTTGGCTCATAATCCCTTGTCCAGGTAATTCAGTCTTATCAAGATCGTGTGAAAGTGACTCCAGGGGCACTTCTCAAGAATGAATGAATGCTTTGGTGTTTTTTTTTTTTTTATATACCTTGTTATATTGTGGCCGAACTTGTAATTTATTTTGTAGTTTGTAATCGAAAAGTTTGTAGACAGCTGTTCATCCAACATTTCTTATGCAATCAAGTCTATTAAATACAGGAGTTTGTTAGTTTGTTACCTTTTGGATGCTCTGTTCTTCTGGGAAGGCTATCCTGTGAATATTTGACTGTATTCAGCCGCAAAGGTAAAAGCAAGGTCAGGTCGCAGTGATTAGTTTTACATTGCAGACGGCACTTCAACTCACTCCAGTGGTATTTAATGGTGCTCCAGCTCACCTTTAGAGAACACCCTGAAGTCCACAGTCTGATGTTTGGCATTGGGTGACCTTAGGTTCATGTGCTCAGCTGTACAGTGCAAGCAGCAGGTTCACCTTAAAATAACTGAATATCCAGCCGCTGACACATTCCTTCAGTTTAATGCTACTGATTTTTATTTGTAGTTTATTTCATTTGCTGTTTTCAAATTGTGTGTACTGTTAATGAACTCTGGAGAACCCGTGTAAAATGTGGCCTGAATATTAACTCGTTGTGGTCATGTAAATTATCTCTCTGTCTGCGATGCTTCTGCTGTTATCTTATTAACTGTAGCAGCATACAAACACAGATGCTCTGCATGTGCAATTAGCCCAAAGAGCCCTATTAGTTCTGTACTACACACTGAACAGAACCAAGCTTAAATCCATGCTATAAATACATCAAGGATAATCAACAAGAAACAATGAAACCACCAGGAACTAGCCGTCTATTGTGTTTTAGCATGGTATGTGGTTCTCAGACAGTACTTTGAAGCAATCTCTTTGAAGGTCATTTCCCATGGAATAAATAAATCATGTGTAAATACTTTTGGAGAGGCTGTCTCTGTTCTCAAAGGATGCAGGCAGGGCCAAGGAGAGTGTCTTTCTTGAATCTAGGTCATTGGAGAAAGAGAGAAAGCCACAGTGTCCTTTGAAGAGGTCTATAAACAGGAGGAATAACTTAAAAGGTACCCACCTACGGGAACGACAAAGGACAGACCATTCTTCTTCCTTTCTCTTTCATTAGATCAGCCATCGACTGGAGAGAAGACACGGAAAGCAGAAAAAGCATGTTGTCGCTACAGATGTTGTTTGGGTAACGCTCTACTTGAACCCTACCATGCTTTAAACATATCATGACAGATATCATATGTCATCATGCATTGCCATGACATATGATGTCCACTAATATTACAATGTCATGTTGCCCTTACCAGCAATTATAAAGACAACGTTTAATGATTAGCACTAATAGTAATTCTCTGCTGCATTAATGGACTTAATTTGTCATGTCGACTCATTACGCCTGCATGGTTTATAGTTTATATGTTATGCAGGAGTCTTACCATTGTTTTCCTCCAAAACTGCTGTACCATTTTTATATATGAAAACAAATAAGAAATCTTTTGTAGCGCTATGGTCAACAACAAAAATGCCATCTCTATTATATAGCCACTGACCACAGAAAACCGATCACAGCACACTTGTAATAGAAGTCAGTGGGCACTGTGTTTGGAACCAGTGTGTTTTCTAATTCATGGTAACATCTACTACATATTATAGATGTGTGTGTACATATATATCATTGAAAGTTAAAATAAAATGTTATAAGTCCAATCAGGACAGGAGATTTCCGCAGTCAAAAGCACAGCTGGTGTTTTTTAATGAAATTTAAACTTACATGTTAATGTGTAATATTATGAATCTGTAATGCGTATGACTTTCATGATATTAAGAATGTCTCCGCACATCCTAAGCAAGCGGCATGAAAAAGATGAAGGAAACAGACATCATTATTAGAAATAGACCTTTCTGAAAACACAGTCACAATAAATACCTTTCATTTCTCCCTATAAGCCGCTGAAGAGATAATGTCTGCATCATTGGAGGACACCCGCAGAGCCACATCTCTCAGAGGTGCATGACCCATTTAAGTAATGGAGAGAAACTAGCACCAGTCTACCCACAGCAGGATGCTCGCTTAATGAAGCCGCTACATTATGAGAGCTCAGAAAAAAAAGAGAGAGGTAGGCAAATAGATCTTATGTTGTGCAATGTAATACTACAAGCTGAGGAGGTGCTTTGAAAGAGTCTTTCTATGAAATACATTAAACAGCAAAGATAAAAGTACCTGCCTAAAATTGTGTAAGTGCTAACAAAACAACTCTGACCTATTGAGGCATGAACTCCACAAGACCTCTGCAGGTGTCCCGTGATATCCTTTAAGTCCTGTAAATTGAAAGATGCAGCTTCCATGGATCAAACTAGTTTGTCCAGCACATCTCAGAGATGCTTTGTGATGTTTCTCTAAGCTCTCCTAAACAATGCTGCTGAATGAAGCATCTGCCTTTATGAAACACGTTTGCAATGAAGGGGTGTACCTGGTCTGCAGCAATGTTTAAGTCGGTGGTACATGTCAAAGCAATACCCACACGTATGCCAGGACTCCTAACAGATCATTTCCCAGAGCATCACACTGCTCCCACAGACATGCCTTAATCCCACAGCACATATTGATGCCATCTCTTCCCCTAGTGACCATTTTTAGTAGGCACTAACCACTGCATACCAGGGGCACCTCACAAGACCCTTAATTCAGGAGATGCTCTGACCCAGTCATTTAGCCATCACAAAATAGCCTTGTCAAAGTCAGTCTCTATGCATGTCAATTCCATATGCTTCCAACAAATTAACTTCAAGAACTGACTGTTAACTGGCTGCCTAATACTCCAGCCCATAGACAGGTGCACTTTTAATAAGAAAAACAATGTTATTCACTTCAGCTTTTAATTTTGTGGCTAATTGGGGCATATGTAAACACAGTGTGGCTTCTAGAGGCATCAGCTCTGCTGCCAGTTTAGAATCTATGAATTACAGCATCCTGTAATTACATTAACAAGGTGCAGTGCAACAAAATGAAATGATGCACAAAATAGACATAGTGCTCAAGATGGTACAAAATGCTTGTAATCTTCTTCGTAATTGCCAACTTTTTGTGTGAAACAGACCAAAGTCAGTGGCTACATAAAAGATGGCTGAATTAAATCAATATCTTGTAAACTGGACTACGCCGTAAATGGTGTGTACCTGTTTTTGGTAAAAAAAAAAAAAAAAAACATCGTCAGGCAATGAAATGATAAATAAAATTGCTGGCCATGGTTAGCAAAGTGGTTACATTACTTAATGAAATATTCTTTATGAAGCACCTTTTTTATAGATAGCAAAGAAACTTGCCTCATTAGTAGATGTTATTCTGTCATGTTCAGCAGGCTGACTATTCCTCACAAGGGGGAGCTATTAGGGGGAGCTATTTGCTTTTAAGTAACTTTCATTGCGTCATTGAAAGAGAGACTGAAGTAGCTTAAAATGAAGCAGCATTATGTGCTGTTGCATCTGTTTACTGACATGGGAAATCGATCACTCTATTAGTTTAATAACACTTAAGTTAGCCCGTGGAGGTGACTACAGTCACAAGAAGCAGAATACTATGGAAGAACGAAGCTAAGCTTCAAATCAGTTACAAACCCATGTCCTTGTTGCGAGAGAGTTGGCTATTAATTCCCTTTATTTCAGAACCTGTAGCAGAAGCGTCGAGATTGGACCTCAGCAATAATATTTTTAGCAATATTTCTACCTTTAAGCCGGTACTTGTTGGCATCAGTGTGGTAACTAAAGGGCTCAATTCCAGATGGGCAGTATGGAAGAATGTCCTTGCATGGCTTTAAATGCAATTCAGAGTTATATACAGCAGCATCATTGTACATTTGAGTAATGGACCTAAGTTTCACTGTGGATTCTTCAACACCATGCCCCTGTTTCTGGTGCCCTGTCAGCATAGCCTCAAAATAAACTGAATAAGGCTTCATTTTTTGCATCCATGCTTAGCACCTGAAGTGCTAAAATGCTACAGAATATGCACATGCACCTCAACTTGTCATTTATCTTCCTTCATCAGGAAATTATACATGTATATTTCAGTATTAGCTGTCTTGGTGATATTAGGTTGTCCCCTTGAGGGCTGCTAAGGGTTTGGCAATTAGCATCTAAGGGATGATATAGTACCTGCTGGTATTTGCCGATCTCGCAGTCTTGGAATTTTGGCAACGATCAGCAGTTGTTGTGCAAAGTGAATGCGCAGAACATCAGTTAAGAAAAAATGACTCTACAGCATGATAGGACTGAAGAAAATTGGGGACTGAAGAAAATGCAGCTACTAAGAAGTGACAAACAATAAGAAGGAAGAGACCAACAGAACAATGGCTCTAAAGCTATCATTGGGACTGTGTATGGAGCTGATTAGACATCAACATTTGTTCGAAAAAAACTGAAGAACCTTTGCAAATTAACATGCTTTCCTAAATCAGAATAAACTTATTTAACTGACTTACAGCATTGTTTGTCGCCATATCGTCACTGCAATAGTGGTTCTAAAGTAATAAGCACCTGAAAACGGGTTAATTTCTCAAAACTGGAACCGACTAAAACTTACTAAAGTATCTCTAGTATAAAGTATTTCTAAATTATTAGAATCTAGGACTGTTTTGGAGAAAGCTATATTCAGGTGATGGGATTAGTTCAGAGTTTAAATAATAATAAAAAGATGCCCTTATTAAGAGCCCTTATTCAGAGCGACATGCAGTCATTAATTACAGGCACAGTCCCCCTGAAGACACTGAGGGTTAAGAACATAATGGTAGAAATTGCTCTTTAATCCTGCAACTTTGTGGTCATGGGTTTCACCGGTATGTGTTTTACCAACTAGGCTACTGCCCTTCTTTCCAGAGTTTCTACCACAATAACCTCAATATAGCCAGGGACAAAATTCTGTGAGTAAAGTACAAATTTGCATCCTTTTAAGTGTACAAAATATCAAAAGGTCCTATTTTTTCTCTACAATGCTATATCTCAGTGCCCTCTAGATGTTTTTCAATCTTATATATAAGAGGAAAAGACTGATTGTCATGCTGATTAACAAATGCAGGAGTGAGCAGAACCCAAATGGACTTTAGTGAGAAACAAACAGGCAAACAGTCACTAGAGAGCGCAGAGCTTGGCAGAACAAAACACATGAAGACTCTTTGAGTCACGCAGAAAGGACCCATTCAGTGCAGCACGGGTCCTCCGTCTCACTGAAATGGTCCCGATACTAGGTTTGCTCCAACACAGGAGCCATGAGAACAGGAGTAAGAGGTACTTCTTCCAGGCAGAGGCTCTATGGGTGAATCCAGCCTGTGGGCGCTTCAGCCTCGCTGCTTACTCTAGGAAACAGGACATAAATACACACACACACACACACACACACACACACACACACACACACACACACACACAGCCAAGCCAAACCTCCAGTAGACTGTTACGGATGGATTGCCACAGACGATAAGCTTGCTCTATGGAGCGTGCATACATAACCGGAAACCCGAGAGCGTGTCAGTATCATGTCGGCGACCGCACCCTGGCTTCTGGACTGACTGAGACCTTTAACAGAAGAACATAAACACGCAGACCAATCACACGAGACACCTGGATACAGATCAGGTGATCATGAGCTGACAGGAGGCAGGTGCGTTGGGACGACACGACAGGGAATTCCAGTTGATCAAATGTTGCCTAAACAAATAAAGAAAACTTATACATTCAATATTAACTACTTACCAAAAAAAAAAAAAACATCCTATTGCCAACTTTTCTTTTCTTGTAAAAGTCTTTCCTTGTAATATTTCATAACATTTCAGAACACAGAAGAATTACTTTTTGGCCATTTCTCAGTGCAGAATCCTTCCAGATCGGTGTCATCTTTAGCAGATTCTCTTCTTGAGCTCATTCTTGAGGTTTTCTGTTGGTTTTAGGTCAGGGACTGAGATGGTCATGGCAAAAGCTTAATTTTATGTTCCTTTATCCATTCATCATATTGAATGGATTTGCATGTGTGCTTTTGTCTTGCTGGAAAATGTCATTACCAAGTTTTAGCTTCTTGGCAGATACAGACAGATTTTGATTTAAAACCACCAGACCTCTCCTACAATCCATAACGTACGTGAATGATACTATCAGGGCCTTTGGAGAAGAAACAACCATACGCCATTACACCATGTTTAATGCTTGGTATTTGGTGTTTTTATTTCTAGCATGCTTATTTCTATACAAAATCCACCTTGAGCTCAATTTTTGTTTCAGGTGACCTGCTCCAGCCGGGCCCATGTGAAGTGGTGTCTGGGAAACTCCAAGTGCTTTTGTTTGTGCCAAAATAATGGGGGAGGTGCTTTTTTTTGCCATACCTTTCAAACAGTTTGTTGGCATGGAGGTGATGTTATAGGGTGGGTTTAGGAAAATGGTGATCCTAAGATCCTATCAAACTCTAATTCTGCCTGAGAATTTTTACAAGCCTTTCCAGTCATCTTTAGAAATGGTGCTATATATAACATACTATACATTAGCAAGACAATTTGGACAAAAAATGCCACCTAGATTACTAAAAGGGGCTGGACCATACCTGATTCTCCTCTAACTCCTTAACTAATGATTCAAGGATGAAATGTGAACTTTTTTGTGACCTGCCTCAGTAACATGCAATGGAAAAGTAGCCAGTAATTTATGCTTTTCTTGCAGACAAGATTTATATAATTATATTATGGCAAATAATCAATGATTTGTGTTGGGTGAAACATTTTCACTATGTCTGACAGACTATCTAGCACCAAGTGTCAGTTATGGAGATTAGCTTGAGCTTGAGATTTCCTAGTAAGAGATGGTTCAGTACATCAAACGTTTCAAAAAGCAGTAAAAAGTTCTCCAGTACACAAGTGAAGACTCCAGACATAACACATATATGTACATACATAACAAACTTAACTGTATTTAAGAGGATCTCATTCAAAAGAAAGAAACCACATCAAATAGTGACTTTGAATGAAGCAGAAACAAAAAGTCAGCACTGTTCTGTGCAGGTAGATAAATGAGATGATATCCACCTGGGATTTGGATATTCAGGAGTACACCATACATTAACAATGCTGCAGCCATCTAACTTGGTCTTGCAATGCACCTGGTCTGTGATTTATGGGGTTTCCCACACTTTTTCCACCTCTAGTGCGGTCAGGTGTACTATTAAAAATTATAATATTTTTTCTTCTACTGAAAGTGTCAGAGACATGGGTAGGGGTGGGCTTTGGTAAAATGTTTACTTCCCAGTATCAGTATTATGACCTTCCCAGCTCATCCTACTCCACAGTTTGAGTGTTCCACCACCCGATCCTCAGAATTCTGAGCTTCCTTGTCCTTCCTGCTCCTCTTAGAGTTTGGATGCTCCTCCTCCCATCCTTAACATTTGTTTTTGGACCCCTTCTTCTAAAAAATGCATGCAGCACATTTTTGTACAGGCACACTCATACCTGTTCTTCCTTTTCTCTTCTCTTATTTCTAATAGAAACTTCTGTCTGAGGGAACTTCAGATGGTAACATGCTCGTTACAGTTTCACTACAACAGGTTTCCCACTGAGCCACCACCTGTATTCTGGCTTGGTGGCTTAGTAGTAACACACTCACTCCAGTTCCAGCATGTGAGATCGCTGCCTTTAAAAGATTAGAGGCAAACCGTGACAACAGTTACCGCATAAGAGTATGACTAATCATTACAAGTGCTTATAAATAGATCACACACTCATCTTTTATGAATCTTGACTTTAATGGTTACAGACTTCAATTAGCAGAGCCAGTGAAGACGGAATGAAAATACAATAAATATTGCAAATAATAAAAGAAAGCAAAAATGCAACAAATAAAAATGTTCTCCTTAAAATAAACCACCAAACTAACAAACATGTATCTCAAGTATCTGCATTTAACAGACATTATCTGGGGGTGAAAATCAAACCATGGAGGGATTGCCTAGCAATCAAACTCAGTAAATAAACTGCTATTCTTAAACCTGCACTGCCTTCTCAGACGTAATAACCATAATCAGCGGCATGAAATCCAGAATTAGAGTTTCCAAACATGTTTTATTTGATCTACCTTTGATCTCCTAAAACCATTAGAAGCTTATCTGCTGACTAAATGTTTATTTTTCACACAGACTTTGTAATTATTCTCAACACAAGTGTTACCACATTTCTAATGGAAGTGTGTAAAAGGGTGTAAACAGAAGAAGGAAAGAAACTTGTTCACTATTTGTAATTTTCAAGAGGCTGTCCCATCATGCTCCTCTCTTGTCTTCAAAAGGATTACAGGTTTTCTAATTTAGTTTATCAGCAGCAAGTGTGTGGGTATCACATGTACTGCTTGTGTGGGTACCTTGTCTGAGAATAGCAATAGAGTGCTACATTATTAGGACAACAAATTTATTTCCATTTGCCTCAGTGTGGGATTAAAGGCAGAAAAGCATGACAGCATACAGGCATAGGAGAAGACTCTTCACAGTTGGTGGTGAACCTTCGATAATGAGAACATAAGGAACTTCACCCAAAGGAGTCAAGGTCGAATGCTCCTTACAATTCTCCCCTTTCACACTGAGCATAATTAAGGTGCAATTAAAGCACAAATGAATCAATTAATTAGAGTCATCATCCTTCAAGTATGCTCATTAACTTAAGTGTCAACATGATGTTAGCTGGGACATCACATAAGCTTCAAGAAGTCCAAAGGGCTCTTTTAGCTGGCGCAAAACCCATTATTTGCCTAGTTATGATGTCAATTTCTATCTGAAGATTTGAGGGGCAGGCAGTGTGGGAGAGAAGAGAAAGAGATAGAACAGCAAGAGAGAAACAGGGAAATAAAATTGAAAAAAAACTTGTGCTCTTGTTATTGGCCTCGGAACAAGATTTAATTAGAGCTAAATTACCCAAATCCATCACTAAAAAGAATAGACTGATAATAGTAATTATCATTTTTCAAAGGAAACAAACATTTGAGTGACAAATTCTTTCCTCTCTAGGTCTTTTGTACCTAATAATTATGTCATTCATCGAGCAACATGTCACTTTCGTAAAATGCAGGACTAAAAGGACAGGATGCATTTCAAAGCAAATTGAGATGTGTAATGCAACTGAATTGACACACAGCTTTGTCCTCAAAAATCCCCTTAAGTTTTGCATGTAAACAAGAGTTGCCGCAGTTCATACTTTGCCATATGCAAAGTTGTTTTTTCCCTTGGAGGAGAGGGGGGTGTAATGTATTCCATTTTGGAGTTGTGTGTCTGTTTTGGAGCCTAATAAAATCAAAGCGCATAAATGCCGTACAGGCAAATACACTTTCTGTGCCTGACCCCCACCTTACCCCCACACACACGGACTCAAACCCCCCTGACCCCCCCACACACACACAGACTCAGTTTTTTTTTGTCACCGACAAATAATTACCATGTGACTCTGCCTGCTGCAAGTGTGGAATATCCCGGAATATCCTCAGGTCTACGATTCATTCCGCTTCCTTGCTCAGCACCTCATCAAATGTGAAATTACATGGACATTCCTTAGGATCTGCTATCGTTTATCACTTGTGCCTCTAAACTCTGGTCTCTGGACTGCCCGATGACAGGGTAAAGGACAGCGCACAGCCCATTCTAATGCACTCTTCAAAGCCTTCCTTGCATGGGATCGCCTCAGGTAGTGACACATTTGTTGTAGGCCAGCGCTGTTGCATTTTCTCATCAGCAGCCCTCCCCGTGCCTAATGCTTTGGGGCCTCGACACGTAAAATTGACCACTGCTCAGGCGCTTTGAACTTCTTGCCAACTTAGCAGTTAACATCCTTCCCATTTGCTCTCAGGCCATGTGACAAGGGCCTCGTCCTGACGGACTTGTTAGCAGAGGCCAGCCAAGTGCTTCTGGATCAAGGCATTCCCTTCTCGTCGCATTATTTGTCCTTCGCTGGCGCACATGTTATGTAATTGTATTAGCATAGCTGCACTCTCTGTATTAAGTACCTATGTTTAGCCATGGTGCCACACAAGCCAAATACCTCAGAGGAAGTGTTTGTTTGTGCAAGTTTAATGTTGAGCGCAGGGCTGCATTTCCTGAGGATGAGCCATCCATGAAATATTCAGCAGGACGAAAGGAGGCCCTTTTTCCTAATTATTCGTCTGCAAAGCAGTGCATAGTGTAGTGGGTTTAGTTTGTCTCTATGTTAAATAATTTGTTGCATTTGACTTCTATTATTCAGTTATTTAGGTAGAGCTGCCATCATTTTTTAATCCAGGTTTATACCTTCTTTAACATTAGGTTATGCATGTATCAGCTGTCCTCTTCATATGAAAGGATTTATTTCCTTCAGATGAAAGTTTGAATCTATAAGTTTATAATTTATAAATAAAATATATTAATACATCAAAAGTAGTGCTGTCAAGCGATTATTAATTACATGGTGTGGCGATTAATTAATCTAATTAATCGCATTTAATCGCACATACATACAGACATTACAAGAAG
>JBBPCW010282403.1:0-10880 GCA_037974425.1 Phenacogrammus interruptus
ACATACACACATACACACATACACACACACACACACACACACACACACACACACAGCTAGCAGTACCCGTTATAAATATCTATTGCCATTGTGTATGGCTTATTTATTTAGGATCTTAATGAAATAGCAGGAATTGGCAGCAACTGGGACTGGGATTAGGAGTGTTTTTTAGGTTTTATTTAAATGTATGTGTATCCTGTGTTGATTCATGGAGAAAATACTTGTCAATTGTTTAGTTTTTTACCAAGTAATTGAGACAGCCCTTCGAAATGACTGCAGTCTGGATTAAAACGTTTCAAACATTTGTAGTATATTTTAAAACCTGAGAGATAAACCATGAAAACTCTGGCTCCTCATATGAAGCAAAATATTCACACTGTCCCATCCCAACACTTCCAACAGTAGAGTTAAGATGCAGAGAACCAATGTTTTCGGTTCCTCTCACCTCTTTGCCTTTCCATGCTGCGTGCAATGCGGAATACCCGGGTTCGCTTCACTCTTGTCGGCCCACCATTCGACCTGTTACTCAACTTGCCTCTCCTGGAGCTTTTGCTGTCAGACTCATCATCTGACACAATCTGTTCCTCTTCTAGGTAGCCATCCTCCTCCAGGTACTCTTCCTCCTCGATCACCTCTTCTTCTTCCTCATCTAAGGAAAGAGTTTTCAAATTGGACTTTCTGTGGAGAGTCAACCACTCACTAATTATATTCTCTCCACAATTTAATTTTTATTATACTTTTTTATTATAATTAGTTTGAGGGATTAAAGGATTTGTAAGATTTCTGACATTTTTTTGAATCAGCACCATCAAGCACCACAGTATACACCAAGATCATGACTTCACTACACCAGCTGTTCCGAGCCTGGAGGTCATGATAATTACAGAGATTACTTTGGTAGTTTGGTAGAAATAATCCAAAAACATTTTGGACAACACATTTGAAAATTATTTATGTATTTTGTCTTCTCAGAACTATTAGATCACTATGTAAGCCATGCACACACTAATAGAGCAAAGGTCAAAGGGTCTGGTGGCAGTATAAGCGACCAGATAAAAACTCCATAATAGGTTAGCAAATTAAATTAAACCCAAAACTGATTGAATAAATGTTCATTTTCACTGATATCTGTCTAGGTTTGAGAGCAGTAATGACATGTGAATTCCAGGCTTGAAACATACAGAGGATTAGTAGTAGAGCAGGCAATACAGTGTGTTTGCAACAGAGAGTGGACTGCCAGTCTAAGTGTATGAAGCTTACGGTAATGAGTTTTAGGAAAAAATGTAAAGGCGGATGCAAAAGCTCTTATGTTGTTCCCTCCATAAGAGAATGAACACACAACCATGGTGAAATACATCTCTACATATAATGGAAGTAATAAAAGGGCCTTTTTGAAGGCAATCATTTGAAAAATACCAACAAGTAACTAACCTTGGACACTGCTATTTCGCACTCTCCTTCGCTTTAGGTTGTGGTGGCGTGTGGGGATTTGGCCGGAGCGGGTCATCATGGGTGTTGGAGATGGGGTCGAAGCCCTGCGAGAGATGGACTTCTTGGGAGTAGGTGGCTGTGCACCTCTTGACTGAAGCTCTGAGATGAAAATGAAAGGGAAAGTAATTGCCACCAAAACGTTCCAACGTTACATGCTTATACAAAAAAAAAAACAACATATGGCTTAAGATTCTGTAGAATTTATTATTTCAGGACCATTTTTCTAGAGGATCAGCTCAGTGGTGTAGATTTATTTCTCTCAGATTCCTGACTGATTAGGAAAACCTTAAAATTAATGCAGCCAGAATTGCTCTGTAAAAGTCTTTGAAATGTAATTTTAAGATAAATGGCTTTTGGGTCAAATGTTTTTTTCTATTCTTTTCCAACTGCATTATTGTTTAATAATTGTTTCATTGTGAAATTAGAAAGACACTGGAATATCTTAGACAGAAACAAACTCCACTACATAACGTCAATATGTCGACTAGTCTTCCTATTGTTGAAATCAATACAGTTTAATTCCTGACTCAGCTCTCCTCATCCTTCCTCAATCCTTTCCCTCACCACTCCTTTCCCGACTCTTAGTGGTGAAGATGAACCGGTCGAGCTGACAGCGTAGGAAGTCCCTTTCCTCTTCCAGGTCCTCAATGCGTTTCTGCAACCAGGAGTTCTTCTCTAGAGAGATCTGCAGCTGGGCACGAAGGTTGGACATCAGCAGATATGGATTGCAGGGGGTGGTATGACCTGTTGCTGCCTCTGCTTGAAGTACAAAACAACCATACTCTTACTTCATAAAGGTCATTGATATGCATCATGTTTTATGGAGTTCTGTAGCACCTACATTGAACTATTTGGATATTTAGATACTCATCTACTGAACAGTCTTTGGCTGGAAGAGAAAGACAACAAATAACTAATAATAATTATATGTTTAAACCAAGCAAACACTAGCAATATACCCCCCAGTGTCAGAATCATGGTCTTAATGACATTGCTTATTAACTGCAAACTTTTGTTTAACACCCTAAATGAACGTGATAGCTTTTCCAGTAGATAGTTATGTTAGCGGTTGTTCTGCTTTATTATCCTGCTATAATTGTGATGTAGGTTTTATATTTTCTCGTATATGCACTTTTTTTTTTTTTTACACAGAAAAGAGAATACTCTGGAACCAAAAAAACTAGTAGCCAGGACTAGATGTATTGCAAGCAGTTAAAATGTGATTACTTCTTTTCATACATGTTTTTCATGCACCCTTCTACGACAGAAATACTATACCGTCAAACACGTGGTCATTCTGGTTGTAAAAGACAGGTTGCTCCATGTTACTGTCTTCAAAAGGAATAGAGATTTCATAGCTGTCTTCATTCTTTAAATCTGTACAAAATATATAAAAAGAGGGTAAATGTTAATTCGTGATTTGGTTGCAAATAAGAGAAATACACGATAGCATTTTTGGAAAATAAATACATAAAATAAATAGGGTGTCTCTCTAAGGTTCCGGTTAATGTTAGATGCTAGAGGGTGGGATGACACACCTAGAGAACATCAGTGTGTGAATTTTAAGTAGGCAGCCATTTTTGTATGTGGTGTCCATTAAATTGGATGTACACTGCTTCCACCAAACCTCCTAATTACGCCTCTTATTTCAACCATATGCATCAACAAACTATGGGAAAAAAAGTGTTGGGACACACCTCTTAATTATTGAATTCAGGTGGCACCTTATTTCCAGTGAAGGGTAATCTTTAAGGATTCAGCATACTAAGACATTTTGGACTACCGTATGCTTCCAGTTTTGTGGATATGTTTTGTTTTTTTTAAAGGAAGGCCCTTTCCCAATCCATTATGACCCCAGTGTACAAAACAAGGTCCAGACCTCAACCCCATCCAACACTTTTAGGATTAACTGGAACCGAGATTGCGAGCCAGGCCTTCTCGTCCAACATTATTGCCTGGTCTCCTAAATGTTCTATGGGCACAATCCCACAGAAACGCTTCAATCTTATGGAAAGCCTTCCAAGGAGAGTGGAAACTATTAAAGCTGCAAAGGGTAATCTCCGTAATAAAGTCTATGTAATTTGAATGTAATCTCATTAAAAAGCCCCTGTGGTGGCGTCCCAATACTTTTGTCCACATAGTGTATTTGTTCCCTCTATAAGGCAATTGTACGGCAGCTGTTGGTAAAGAGCGCAGAAATATTTGAAAATAGACCACTTTTCTTTAGCTCGGTGACAGCTGTTTTGAGTGAAGCTGTTCTCTGTACCTGTTGAGGTCCTCGCGCCTCTCTGCGTATCAGTCATCCTTTCAGACAGCCATGTGTTTCCTCACAGGCCACGAACTCTACAAACACACACACCCGAGGAATAACATAACATCCTTCTAAGAGAAATCAAAAGTTAGTTTAGCTTAGTAGGTTTCTACCCCATAAACTACATAATGTAGCCAAGCTAGACATAGGCTAAGGTGAACGTTAGACTTATAGCACGTTTATAACGTTCAAAATAAACGTACTACACGTTTCTGCAGGTTTTAGAAAAAAAAATGCAAAAACTCTTGCTCGCTATCAAAGTGAGGAAACGATGATTAGCTAATAATCAAACACTGACTACCGTCTAATTACTTTATGTCACACTATGGCAATAAATTAAGTGTTTATTTTACAGATAAATCACTCACAAAATGGTCTCGAGTTAACTTGAACCAACCGACGACTAGAGAACCCGCGCGGTAAATGGGCTTCACGAGAAGTTTGTTGTTGTGCGTTTGCACAGATCTCTATAACATGGCCTCGCATAGATGTCGGCCAAAAAGACAAACCTAAGTTTCTCCGTATTGGCTATAAATCTGTGTAGTATTTATGTCGCTTTCACCAATCAGACGACAAAACAGAAACAGCCCTGCAGCGCGCAGGCGCATAAGCGTCTTCACTTTGTGCCGAACGAGTTTTATTTGAGAGTTTGTCTTATCCAGTCTGCTTAGTGCAATCATAAAAGATACAAAACACTGTACATACTGTATTGATTACTCCTCGATACATCTATAATCAATGATCGTTTCTGTTTCAAGACCCATAAATCCATTGAAATCGAATATGATGTAATTATACGTGCTACTTTCGTCCTTTATATTCTGCAGGTGTCATCATCTCTGCGTGGGTCCCCGTGGATCATATGGATCATTAAAAATAATTTACAGTACACTTACATGTAGCCTATTATTAAAAATTAATTTATTGAATAATAAGTACAAATCTAGTGGACAAAACATCATCTTATCCACGTAATTGCGATTATTTACATATTTGTTAATCTAATTATATTTTATGCCCTTTATTGTGTTGGTTATGCAACCCCTGGGCCCGAAGTAAAATTGTCTTACATGAAACAAGTTCGTAGTGCAGAAAAGGTTGGGGACAGCTAATATATAGAAAGGCAGATGTTTTTTCCCCCGATTATACTGGTGTCAGATATCCAGTAGAGGTGGATCCGGAAATAGCACAGGTGAGCTGAGCAGATCAGAGGACCTCCTTGAGAGGAAAAAAAACATGCAATAGTACACCTTTTAGTACACCAAGGCAAAGGTGAGTTTTCTATGTTTACCACACGTTCCTAAGCTAACTGAATTATATTAGGCGACTCTGGATTCATAAATGAACTTTATATCACTTGTGAATCTTATCTGATCTGTATTGTCCAGATCCTCTAGGACAACATGCAACATTCTACCTGTAGGCTTTAAGGATTAGAAAATGTGTTTTTCAGTTGTGTGCACATGTGTTCGAGGTTTATTTTGAGAACTAGACTGTGAGGTTTGTCCTCTCACAGGAATAGTTAAGTCGAAACGCTAAACTCGTGAGAGTGAATATGCACCACTTAGCATGACGTACACTATATGGACAAAAGTATTGGGACACATCTGCTTTTTCAGCGTTTGTGCTAGGGTCTTACTTCTAGTGAAGGGATGCTTTAACATAGCAAGACATTTTGGATAAAACCGTGCTTCCAACTTTCTTTGGGGAAGAACCTTTTGTATTCCAACATGACTGTGCCCCAGTGCACAAAGCGAGCTCCATAAAGACTTGGTTGGGTGTGTTCGTTGTCAGCTTGACTGGCCCACGCAGAGCCCTG
Source organism: Phenacogrammus interruptus (assembly GCA_037974425.1). Classification (NCBI taxonomy): domain Eukaryota; kingdom Metazoa; phylum Chordata; class Actinopteri; order Characiformes; family Alestidae; genus Phenacogrammus; species Phenacogrammus interruptus. Next base: position 5,622 of record JBBPCW010282403.1, read on the forward strand.
ACCTCAATGCCATCCAACACCTTTGGATGGAGTGGAACGAAGATTGTGAGCCAGGCTTTCTCATGAATGGGCACAAATTCACTACAGAAACACTCCAACATCTTGTGGAAAGCCTTCCAAGATGAGTGGAAGGTGTTGATGCATTATTTTAATGCAATGTCATTAAAGTCCCTGTTTGTGGAAATGGGAATACGTCCCAGTACTTTTGTCTGTATATTGTATCATGACATTATAAAGGCTCTTGTTTCCATCTGTTCCCATTCTATTCACAGTCCTGCATGTTTGGTCTTTTTAAACCACCAGGCAGAGCATAACTTGTGCACTGGTCAGTGTTTCTCTATACATGCATACACAACAAATATGAACCACACCGTACAGTTCCTACTTCCCTCTCCTTACATAAAGCTTAATGTTAAATAGAAAACTGTAGTCGGTTTAACAAAGACACAATTTGTGTTTGCTACTCTCAGATTCTTCAAAATCTGGCATGGGCACCTGTGGTGGCCTGGCCCACTGCAAAGTGGCGCTGGCCTTTGCAGTGATTTTCGACGTGTTGGGGGTCACAGCCTTGCTTGTGGGGGTCTTCGTCCCACTGGAGGTGAAGCAAAGGGACTTTGGTGATCTGCTGGTTTACACTGGAGCGCTGATGGTGTTGATGTCGCTCGGTGGCTGGGTTATGTGGTACAGCGGCAACATTGAGGGTCTGACAACCAGCAAGGAGATGGGCCATATCGGTAACGCCGTGGACCGCATCGCTCGCAACCTCAGCCGGAAGATACGCACCCACACACTTAGGGGCCATAGAGGTCCCTGAAGAGTGAGTTAACAGAATAGGTACAGAAACATCAGTGTTACACCAACATGTTCACCCCACCACACACTATTTTTTGGAATAAACATCAACTACACATTGCGTTAAGTTTTAATCATAAAATGGAATAGAAAAAACACAAATTGCTTAAAATGAAAGCTTGTTGCATTAGAATGAATTCCACTTAAAGATTTTTTTAATTCTGCAAAGATAAGGTTGTTTTTGTGTCTATAGGTAGATTATAGGTAATGTGTAAACCCAGACCTACACATTCTATAGGTGTATAGACATTCCAAATACTGTAAAGATAGAGTAAACAAAAATGCATGTTGACTTATTATCACTGTGATTGTAGTGATAAATTTCGTTGTTTATCTTAAACAGCATCCGATTAAGATATGAGCCACAGTTTAGCTTTGTTCTCATCCATCACTTGCATGTAAGTGGAAATCATTAATGATTTGTTTAAGTGGCTTGAATGCATGTGAATTGAAAGCTAAAGTTGTAGTTTATCGCACTGGATCCTATAGGCTTGGCTATATGACATATTTACTGTACTCTAATGGGAGAAGACCCAGCAAAGGTTATAAAAAATCTGTTAATTCTGTCAAACTGATGAATCCGAGGGGTACAATGATGCACTACAGAATACTATAAATGATTTCTGTCTGGAAATAATTCACAATCTCTCTCATTCTGTAATGTTTAGGTTTTGTCCCATGAAGACTGAAAGATGTGACTTGACCTCATCACTTTGCTCCTTATAATCTGACTGTTACACAGCACCTTTTTGGACTACACATCATTATAATTTGTATTTTTAAACAGTGTTGACATTCCCTGACACATCTGGTGTCATTTGTTTCATAATGTCTTATTAAAATGGTAGTGTTCCAATTTTCTCAGAAGCATTTCAGCTGTTATCGAGTTGCCTAGCTTGTCAGGGTCTCCTTTTCATCCAAAACACTTATCTCACTGCAAAGACTGCCACTGGTAATGTTATGCAGCAAATGTTCTTTGTCTTTAACTCTTTATATGTGCTGAATAATTAAACGTGTGTGCACAATCTACTTCTTTGTTTTACGCATTTGTAAATGGATCTTGGTTTAGTTCAGTTTCTTAGAATAGGTAAGAATTGTTTGTATTTAAAGGTACCTAGTGATTCTAGATGCCTGCAATGAATAAATATTACATGTGTAAATGACAAGAATGCGGCACGGTAATGTAAAGTGTGTTATTACTTTTAATAGTGTATAGCTCCAGGAAAAAGAGAGACCACTGCAAACAAGTTTCTCAGGTTTTATATTTTATAGGTGCAGGTATTGAACATCTTTGGCGTAGTTTTTAGAAGCTGCTGCCAATATTTCCAAATAAAAACGTCATTCTTTAAAGCATAATTTAAAGCAAATAACAAAACATCAAAATTAGAGAAAGGGTGCAGCTTTACAGAATTCAAACGGAACAGATCTCATGTTCACTCAAAAAATGGCAATAGATATCTTTGACGTATTTCTAGCAGTGTTTTGCGATCCAACTGGTCTCATTGTAAGAGGGGAGTGTTGATTACAGCCGTGTTTTTTTTTATACTTTTCCTCATTAAATAAGATTTGATTCAGGTGATCTCTAATCAGAACCTCAGAAATCAGAATGGGGTGCTTATGTTGGAATTGAACAGACACTGTGGCATGGAACCGTTGGCATAGAGATGCTAATTTTTAATTTGAATACTATATTTATCCCGGAGGAAATAAATGAGTACATAAGAGATAATGCACATAATAGTTTTGGTAAAAAGACGTTCAGAAAACAGGAAGAAATACGGTCAAAGGGGATTCAAAACATAGGAGTTTCAGTAAACAGGAAAAAAATAGACTCACTTAGCTTTATTTAGAGATTCAATTCTTGTCACTTTAAACCTTTAAATAAGATGTTGCCCATTGTAAGCCTTCTAATAGGATTTAGGCACAGCTTAGTGGCAACTGTATCCTACCTAACTGCATGCCCTGTGTTGACTTGATTGCTGTTCACTTCAGAAACTTGAGACTCACTTTATCAGGGATATAAGAATATATTTTGTCTTCTGTCTTTTGATTAGGGCAGTAATATTAGCCCAGATAGTAGTTTCAGTTAGAAATGTGCATTAATGTCCTCATGTTAAAAAAATACCCCTTTTTCATGTAATCTCTTTCTGCTGCATAAACAAAGCACAAAAAACACAGAAATATTCCTGACAGGACACCTCCTTCTATATAAGAGGTAGTATTACACACTCCAGACTGAAATTTCTAAGATGCATGGGACCTATACTATCAACCAAGCATTTATTTTTACCCTCTTAATGCAGTGACTGTTTTTGGCCTTTTAATCCACTTCTTGCCTTCAATCACTTTTTAAAAAGCATGATCCCATAGCATAATTCCATTTGCACAAGCATATGAATAGAGATATAACGTCTCCCTTCAGTCATTTTACTGTCAATCTAATGAAACGAACTAATAATAAGTTCGCTCAGAAGCTATTGTATTTATTGTACAGATGGAAAACATGTAACTTTGATCATTTTACTGCCCCCAGCAAGGAACTATGGATTTTAATGACATTCCCTCAAGTCTCTCAGTGTATTGCGGGTGATATTGGGTAACATAGGCATGGTGCCTAGGAGGTGGTGTCACAGTCCAACCTGGCATGTGTGCGACTTTAATTGTGACACAATTAATTGGAAACACAACACACTTAAATGGATATCGGGCATTAGACTAGCCAACCGGCTTGACACCCTGTTTTTTTTTCTTCTACTTGCCTCCCTCTCTTAAAATAGAGCAAAGGTTAAGTTTTGAGGGATTGGTGTTAAAGACGTTCTGTGGCAATATGGCAGTGAAGGCAATAAGCCTTTAAGAAGATGTTGGTAGAGTATATTTGTACCTTGGGGACTATCCTCACTTAAAAATAGTTTAAGAGAGCAAGAAAGAATAGAGGAATGGAGGTGACCAAGATAAAGAGACTAATACCCCCAAGCCTTCAGCACCATATGAGGGACAAAAAAGACTCTTCCAGGATCCAGTAGGATCTTAGGAAAGCAAATTAAGTTTGAAACGTGTGACAAGCTGTAAAATATAGGGATGGGGTGGGGAGAGCACTTCTAGGTGGTCTTACAATACATGTACTCCAGCAAATACAATTATCTTTTTTCATTCTGAGTTCAATTTTCAGCAACAATTTTTCAAATGAAATGGATGTGCTTTACATATGAGTGCAATGAAAACAATTAAATATTTGGGTGAATATAATGTTATGTTCAAAGGTTTGACCATTAATATATTCAACCTTTAAAAAGCAACACTGTCCAGCTCCATTGATTATGTTCCTCATATTTGTTTAAAATGAAAATCTTGGGGCTGATGACTTCACGGTAAAAACGAAAACATGAATGATCTGTCATTGTCGTCTTAAGGCTCAGCCGTTTGAAATCCTTGTTAATTGACTTAATCCTACGTGGATGTGTAGCCTCTTCTCCTTTAAGTCGCACTTCATTTATTACCTCAGTTTGCTGAGTCTGGCTCCTGGGCTCTACTGGTGAAGGTAAGAATATGATTTTTATATTGTTTACTACTTTTATGATTGCATTGTAAGTGAATGAAATTGTGAAGTTTTCTAAGCTTCATGTAACGCTCCTTTTTCATTTGCATGGGTGATTTGCACCATGACATATTTCCCAGTTTCTAAAAGCCTTACATGATCAGTTCATAAGAAAGTTAAAAGCGCTGATTAACTCTTAGAACTTTACAGTTTGGTTCCCTGCAAGTTGGAATAACTTTGATTCAAGCACCATAACAGCTGATGAAACCTATCTCATCCTTGGTACAGCCACCCTTAAACAGACCATGGGAAACTCCAAAAGTGGCGTGGTGTCCAGGGAGGTCTTGGATGATCTGAAAGTGAGCACCAAGTTCTCAGAGGCAGAGATAACACAGTGGTATGAAAACTTCCAAAAGCAGTGTCCCTCAGGTCGCATCACATTGACTCAGTTTGAGGAGATCTACGGTCGCTTCTTTCCCGAAAGTGATGCCAAGACGTACGCCCAACATGTCTTCCGCTCCTTTGACACAAATGATGACGGCACGCTGGATTTTAAGGAGTATATTGTGGCCCTACATATGACTTCCTCAGGCAGGATGACCCTAAAATTGGAGTGGGCTTTTTCACTCTTTGATGTGGACAAGAATGGTTACATCACCAAAAATGAAGTCTGTGAAATCTGCCAGGTAAGAGAAAGGCAATTCATGTGTAGTGAGTTGTTTTGTTATAAAAAGAGCACCTGTTGTTGGAAATTGTTTCTAGCAATATTAAACTCTGTGTAATATACATTAAAAATAATCCATCCATCCATCCATCCATCCATCCATCCATCCATCCATCCATCCATCCATCCATCCATCCATCCATCCATC